>VDFB02324654.1:50384-235412 GCA_007258455.2 Sequoia sempervirens | reverse complement strand
AATCTTCTTAAAATTTTAATTATATTTTACGGCAAAATCTGTAAATACGGTCATACGGACATCAAATTTAAGCCCTGAAGAGAAGGTTATAAACTAGCACTTGCATCAAAAGGAGGTGCAATGGTTATGTGGATTGTATTTTATATTAGTCTGAGTTAATATAAAACACATGTTTAAAATATTATTAAAAATGATAAATCAGTCTTCACCAATACCAAACAAAGGAAGTGCATTTTTTTTCCTTTTAGCTATTGTAAATAAAATATATGTTTCTAGAAGGAAATAGCAACAAGAGAGCTCATGGGATAGAAATGGCTTCATTTTGTGGTTGTTACTTGTTGTGCAACTTTGTCATAGGAGACAAAGAATCTATACTTCTCCACTACTTTTCCACTTGCTCAAGAAAATATATATCCTCACCTTTTGCTACCTTGCTTCTAGAATGTATATTCATTACAATAACACTATAATTCTTAGAATTTCCGCTGCTAAAGAATCATTAATGTGAGGATGAGGCTCCATAGGTTGTATCAATAGAAATATGTGCAACCTTTTTAAAATTTAGGTCAGGAACCAAAGGTCAAATTAAATCAAAGTAACAAAAATTAGGCATTGAAATTAGTGAAATCAGGGCCATACTATCTTAAAGAGAAAAATGAAAGACAATACTCATCATATGAGATAAAGTGTGAGTATAATTAGTCATCCTACAATTCTATGTCAGATAACTAATAATGAAGAGTACCACGAACAATTAATATGATCTAATCCAAAGATAGTCATAGGCCCCATGGACAATAATAGAAACATCTATCTAAAGTAACAAATGAAGAAATAATGGTGGGTCACTTATATTTATTGAAGACAATGTTATAAGAATACCAACATTTTGATATAGGATAAACTCTTAGAATGTCATTAATATGAAAAAATCCAAAGGAGGCAATGGTTTGAAAGGACATGGAACAAATAAATAAAGTGTTAATGGGTCCCTCATGAAAATGTATGAATTAGATATAAAATTTTCAGGTCTTTTGAATGACCAGTGTCAAATCCCTTTTTTGAGACATTCTCAATAATGTTCCTAAAATCTACTTAAAATTGAATTTGAATGAACTAAAAGTTGTGTGGATAGTATCACCAATACAAATGCCTAGAAACTAATTGTTATGTATCCCATTTGAAAAAATAAAAGGTGTATTGGAGAATGTATATAAAGAAGTGCAAACGTAAGGTTTTCCACGTGTAGAAAAATTGTATGTAAGTCCAACCACAAAGTAAGAAAGAACACAAAATCCAAAGAAGTAGTATTGGGTCAATAGAGAAGCCAAGAATTTTATAAAAGATCTTAAAAAATGTTCATTGACTTCCTCATTTGAGATATTCATTCACTTGCTAATTTGAAATAAAGTCTCAAAATTAAAGAATTATATTTAAATTATATTGTTTGCTTTAACTATGCTTCTTATTGATGTGATAAATTTATGTTTTGTATGGCAATTTTTACTTTGGGTGCAATGATACATATGTTATTTTCAATTAATGAGTCAGAATTTATAAACACAATAATTAAATGAGCTGTCATGTTTTGCATGAAACTAAACTTTTAGAAATTGCAATTGCAATTACTTCAAAGGCTTCAATCAATCTAGTTTAGGGTACTAAAATTTGGTAAATTAGAGAATGGATGTTACAATCAAATTGATTATTTAATTGGAAAAAGCCTTTTGGAAGCAAAACATGTGCTGAAGCATTAGAGACATAAGCATAACAAAGGAAGACCATTAAAGAGAGATATTTGTCAATGCTAATGAGCTTATATTTGTCAAAAACATCACCAAAATGAGGGGGTGTACGGTGCACAATGTCGAAAATATGTGCTCATATCTAGCCTCTACCAAAGCACCTGTAGCCCTACAAACTTTTGCATTGTCCGTAATTACTTGGAGTCTTGGACAACATTTTCATTACCCACCATCTCTATGGAGTCAATGAGAATCCTAGAAATGAACTCAGCATCTTTCACTTCCCCTTCATAGTCAATTGCCCTCAAAAACATTGTCCCCTTGGGGGACACTGCAATAACATTGATCAATGGACAGTTTTTGCAATCTTTCCATCCATCAGAAACAATAGATACACCTTTTCCAATCCAATAATCTCTAATCGGTTTCAGTTGGGCCTCTATAGATTTCTTCTCTTTTTGCAATAAGGTGGTACACACCTTTTCATACCCAAAACTTGTGAAACCAGGAGGTGCACTATTTATTGCTAACACCATGTCCCACCTGTATATGTCTAAAAATGGTCATCAAGCTTGTTAGTTAATTAAATACAAATTATTTAATTAATCTTCTAAAGTCATCTACATATAAATAAATTTAATTATTTATTTATATTGTTCACTCCTATAATTCTTCTACCTTAATTAAATAAATAACTTTATTTAATTATTACCATCTTCCATTTTCCTCTTAATTAAATTAAATATATTTTATAATTTTTTTATATTAATTATCATGTTATTCCAAATTTGAATATTTGAATTCAAATAAATGGAATATTCCTCCAAACACCCTCTTCATCTCATAGTTAAATTAAATATTATAAATATTTTATTTAATACATTTTCTCACTCCGTGCATAATTAAATATTTTGAATATTTAATTACCTTCTAATTTCATCTTCACACATAATTAAATATTACTTATTTAATTATGTAAGTTTTTAAATTCATCTTCACACATAATTAAATATTACTTATTTAATTATGTAAATTTATAAATTCATCTGCACATGTAATTAAATAAGTTTATTTATTTAATTATGAAATTCATTCTCAACTCATTCTTCAAATGGCAACCTTCCTTCAGATCTAACTGACAAAATTTGTGAAGGAGGAAACCTTCTATTTCTCTCTCACCTTTCAAAAATATCTCACCGTTCATCCCGACAAGCTTGATCTGAACCGTTAATCATATCAGCCAATCAAATCCTTTCAAAAAACTCTTTAAATACATGTGCAAATCCAAGCATTGGTTACACATGAACACACAGAGATGAACAGATATACGCAATTTACGCTTATACATTTACATCTTTAGCATTTTATCAATATTCACATCTTAGCAATAATTTTATCACAACATAGCATAATCTTGCATTTTAGCATAGTATGCATCTTAGTTTAAATCCCATTCTCCAGTAGTCCATTTCATTGAGCTTGGCATACGAAATATGAGAGCAACTTGAAGCAACGAAACACTGGAGATAGAGAGTAATAGAACGACTTTGGAGAATCTGCCATAAAAGAGTTTGTTTAATTTTCTTTTAGTTTCTTGGATATAATGTTTTATTGATTGTGTTTTGAATCATTTATAGCAGGCATATTTTCATACACACATAAAATGGCGCCCACTGTGGGGCCCTGCCCCGATTTTGACAATTTTTTTGTAGAGTGTTCTGACAGGTTTCTGCGTTCTGGAGTTCGGCTTTCGGAAATATTCTGCATTTTAGCACATCTGACACCTTTCTGTAACACATCTGGGAATTTAATGTTTCTGTTTTGTAGGAAATTTCAGTGCATCTGAGGACTGTTTCGGCACTTCTAAGGGTTAATTTAGCGCATACGAGGGATAGAATAGCGCATATAGTCTCAATACATTTAGATTTAAATCTACATTTAATTAAAGTAGCATATTTAAGGACTGTTTTAGTGCATATAGGGTTTGTTTTTGTGCATTTAAGGTAGATTGTAGAGCATTTATGCTGCATTATTTACATATTTAAATTTGCATTTAATTAAAGTAGCGCATTTAATAACTGTTTTAGCGCATTTAGGATTTTTCTGTAGCGCATTTAGGGTCTATTTCTGTGCATCTGGGGTCTGTTTCTGCACATTTGAGGTCTGTTTCTGTGCATTTAAGGTTTGTTTTTGCGCATATACTGTCTGTTTCAGCGCATCTGGGTTGTAACACAAAAATAGGATTCTGCATCTGATGCATTCCGCAAACAGAATCTTTTCTAGTTTAAAATGAATCAATCTAGGATAGTCACCACACTTTGATCATGCAGTTAAAAATGAACCCCATGCCTGTTGTGAAGCAATATCTTCACTTAGCGTAAATCATTGTGATTTGGTGCATTAAAATGAATCTGTTTACTCTACTTGATTGTGCTTGAAAGTGGTAGGTGACTATGCTCTCACCCTGTGCAAACTAGGTGATCAGAAAGCCAAACCTGCTTCATCCCTGTGTAACCCCTATGCAATAACCGGAGTATCCTCTCCCCTTGCGCAGTAATGCGATCCTGGGTGTAAGAGAAACGATTATTGCCTATAGAAAGTGGGCCTTCCTGGGGATTTCATCACCTCAACGCGACTCAAACTGGCAATGGAGCTAAAGCCAAGCTACCCCCGACCGATATACAAATGTGAATCTTAAGGGAAAACCTAAGATTACAAGTGCGGATGTGTCATACGGACAGAGTAGTACTCCCATAAACCCTGTTGAGCTTAACCTCTTCAAGCTGGAGTGCCACCTAAATTGGTGATTAATCTCTTGCCCCATGTATGGCCACTTGAACGGGGGTCCTAAATTAAAAACCATTGTTTAGTAAACCAAAAACCTTCTATTTGCTAGCGCAGCACCAGTTGATGTGAAGGCATCCACACTTTTGCAGTCTGTAGTAGAGGTGATCAATCTACCATGGGAGTTTCATGGGGATTGGAAGCTTAGTTGGCCTGAGAAGAGAGTGCACTGTAAGGGGGAGCCCGTGCAGCCAAGCTTTTGAATTCACACGCTACCGATATGCGGTTGGGGAAACTCGCGTGGAATCTAGCGGATATTGTCCTGGCTTTACCATAGGATGTGTTTGTTTTATCTATGTTTGGTTACATTCCATTTAATTCAGAGTGTTTGTTGTGTTTTCATCACATTAATTCAGATAAAAGATCATCCGAAATGAACATGAAAAACAACAGCTGAAATCATTTACACACCTGACTTTCTGACATTCTGGGTCTAGTAAAATTCTGATAGCTCTCCCATGCTTAGAGAGTGGAAATCAACAAAATTTGTCAAGAAATCAGTTTCTAATAGGATCAAGAAACCCAAGAAACATTTAGGGTACAAGAAAATATTGCAAAGAAGGAAATTTTTGTACAAAAGTCGACACGTCTTGCTTCATTACCGTGGATTTCTTCGTAGATACCAAGACTTTGTTAGTGGATTCACTAACGAGTATGCTATAGAACCTTTGGATTCTCGAGCTTATTATCAGAGATTAGCTCTATCTCAACGGCATAATCTTAACCAACCTCTTGAGTTTGATAACATACCACAACCTTCTATTGAATATCCATCGCATCCTAGTCAAATCCTTCTGTGATTTTAAAACCTTTCTTTGAAAACAAAGATCAAATCTTAAGAGTGCACCCTTCAAACAAATTTCTAATTATTGATTCAACTTCCCCAACAGGATTCTAAGATCCTTCATCATTGGAAGCCACAATAAAAAATTAGGAACATCTTTGATCATACCATAGGATTCACATCTTATCAGATCAAGATATCATCATTTTTGCACTTATCATAACCATGATCTAAGTTTAGAAGAATTCTTCAAAATCATATGCCTATCTCTGCAAGATCTCAGCACAATAAATTGAGGGACGAAATCCAATAAGGTCATACCGAAAACATTCAAGAAGAAGGTGAAAGCAGTAATCCTATTTACAGTGTGAGTCGTAATCCACTTTTCAACAATGACATGGATAACAAAGAAGAAAATCCATTCCACAACTACAGAGACATGAGCAAAAATCACATAGATAGTGATGAGGAACGAGATGAAGAACGTCTTAGAGAGGCTGAGCAAGATCCCAAATTTCACAAAGCCATAGAAAAGATCTTGCAACACAATAAGGAAAAATACTTCCTCTATCTAGCTGACCAAGGAGTTAAATTGCCTCATGACTTTGATACCGAGAATTTGAAAAGCAAACCTGATGAAACACCCCTATCTGATCTTAATGCTTTAACTCAACAAATTAAGGCACTTAAAGGACAAATTAAAGAGTTACAATGGGGAGCCACAACAAAGAAATATACCCTTGAGGACATTTGTCCTTATCCTTTCGATCGAAGTCTCAACATGATTCCATTCCCCAAACATTATGAAATTCCAAAATTTGATCGTTATAATGGGAAAGCAGATCCAATCGATCATGTTAGAGACTTTAGAAACATGACTTTAGAGTTCGCTCATGAGGACACTTACTTGATGCGTTTGTTTCTTAGGAGTCTTGGAGCCCATTCTATGGAATGGCTATCAAAAATCACACCTCCCGTCAAGACATTTGAGGAATTAATCAATCTGTTTATATCACAATATTCCTACAACATCCAACACCAAATCACCATGATAGATCTCTGCAAAGTTGCACAAAAACCTGGTGAACCTTTTATTACTTTTCTTCAGAGATGGAGAAGAATGTTCGCTAGATATCCACGTCATGTTCCTGAAAAGGAAAAGATGGTCACCTTCATTAACAGCTTGAATTCAGAAATGAGCTATCGTTTGAATTTACATTGTCCTCCCTCTTTTGAGAAATTGATTGAAGATACAATAACCATTGAAAGTGCTTTGGTCAAAAGAGGAATAATAAAACTTGACAAGGATAATCCTAGCTCATTCAATCATCATAACAATTAGGACAAGTCTAAATTTTGGACTCGCAACAAGAACGTGGTGAATGATGGTGTTGTCGATGCGAATCATGTCTCGACTAAGCCATTTGTTCTTAGTACTCCAAGTGCTCCTCGCAACAACAACCACAACAATGTAAACTCGGTTATAAATCAAGGAAACAATCCTCCTCCTCTGAGGAACAATGTGAATCAACATCCTACTCCCAATCAAGGAACTACCAACAATCAAGGATTCCGAGGAAACAATCACAATAACAACTCTTTAGGGAATACCTCGAATATGAATCCGCAACGATTTTCATTCTTCTCTAGTAGAAGAACTTACACCCCACTGGGTCAATCTTTGGAATCTGCATTCAAAGAATTGATGGCTAAAAATGTCATTACCTTTCCACCTCAATGAAACTATGAACCCAGTGTGAATCCTCCATCATGGAATGAGGCATACTATTGTGACTATCATCGGTGCAAAGGTCATCACACAAATAATTGTCAAGCCTTGAAGAATACCATTCAAGACTTAGTCGAAAATGGCACCATCACAATAGAAGGACATCAACAATCAAATGAAGACCACCAAGCATTTCGTAACCCTTTTCCCAACTATCAAAAAGATGAGTCTTCGGGAAAAAGCATGAATCATATTGATGATCCGATAATTAATCATATCTACACTGACGACGAGCAGGTCAATGTTATAAAAGTCAAAGAAAAAATGGAATATAGGGAGGTCAACGCAACGACCAAGGCACAAGCTAAAGTTGTCTTAAAAGGTGCCTCTTCAAAATACATTGGGCCTCCACCTCAACATCAATATGACTTAGTCAATCAACTTCGAAAAACTCCTGCTCAGATTTCCATCTTAGAACTCCTAAAAATTTCCCCAGCACACAAGGAAATTCTAGAAAAGGCCCTTGTTGAAACAAATGTATCCACTGATTTGGATGTGGATCAATTTCAAGCCATGGTAGGACACTTGTCCTCACCCACATTCCTTTCATTTTCTGAAAAAGATGATGTTTCCATAACTCATCCTCACAATTCATCATTATACCTAGAGGTCATGGTTCACAAGTTTCGTGTCAGACGGGTTCTAATAGATGGAGGTGCTGGTTTGAACATATGTACCATGAAGTTAGTTTAGGCTTTAGGATTTTTTGAGGACTCCATTGATCCCAGAAGAAAGATTACTATTAAAGCCTACGATGATGAGGAAAGAGCGTCCAAGGGTTTAATCATGCTACCAATCAGAGTGGGATCTGTTATCAAAAATACTTTTTGTCAAGTATTAGATCGTGATCTTGCATACAACATCTTGTTGGGTCGTCCTTGGATCCACAAAATGCAAGTTGTCCCATCCACATATCATCAATGTCTTAAGTTTCCTTATGATGGGCTAGAAATCACGATACCAGCTGATAATCAAATGTCCAAACTTGTGCCAACATCAAAGCTAGTCAAGATACTTTGGTTCCTAACAATCGAGAAGCTCATGCTAGTACTTATCTCAAGATTGATACACAAATCAGTCAGTTAACCAATAGTTTTGACAAGAAATTGGAATTTAAGGACCATGGAGTCGGGGAGTACTCTCTATGTCTTGCTAGTTTACCTACATCACCTCGGTCACATGGACAACCTTTTATCACACAACATCAAATATCAGCAGTGTCAACATCAATGCAACCACCGACAAAGCCCAACACAAAGTTTAATGGACAATTCATCAAAGAAAAATTCCCCATGGAAGATCCTGAGGATAGAGAAATTCTAAACTGGCTCTATAAAGATGAAGATGGAGCAGTTTTTAATGTCAAATTACCAACAAATATATATGGAAAAGGGTACTCAATCATGCAAAAGATGGGCTATGATAAGGGTCCTATTGGAAAAAGAAAAGAGGGAGTAGTTGAGCCTATTCACCTTTGAGGACTTGTTGCGAAAGAGAAAACCGGATTAGGCTATGATGCTAACTCAAAAGAAGGAACATCTAAACAACTGCATGGCACTGTCCTCACATTGCAAGAGGGTTCAGATTCAAGAGAAGCATGTTTGGCAACAATTCAAAATTACGTGGATAATCACTCTAACACAGACTCTGTTGAATATGAATGGGACACCATTTACAATGATGAGTTCTGGAGGGACAAAGAGGTTGATGTAATACACTAGTATACTTCAACTCTAATCGAAGGTCAAAGTTCAGGGACCCAACCACAAGAATCTGAACTGCAAAGTGACTATAATTCTAGTGATATTGAATCAGATTTAAACGAACAAGATTATCATGAAAACAGTATCATCATCGATCCACCTCACACCTCGGATCCTACGGTCAATTCCGTTATGACCATAACCATAGCCGATTTCACACAAATCGATGACCCGCTATCTTTGATCCATCCCGATCTCATCGATAGTGATTCATCTGAACCTCTCAATATACCTATATTTCCAAGTGATGAATCTATTGTAAACTTCCTTTCTGCAGATGACGCAAATGATTGTTCTACTAGCGATTTTCGGCATAGAGTCTTTAATCAGGAGAGTGTCAATTCTCCTAGCTGCAAAGGTAAAAATAAAAAAGAAAGATCTAATGGTGAAAACCAGAATCTGGCAGTATTAGATCAAGCAAAAGATAAAATAAAGAGTGTATCAGATGGTGAAAACCTTTTTAAGGCGCCAGACGATGGGAATCTTGACACACTCCTGGAACACTACCATGAGCAATCACCTATTTTGATTGAGCCTACAAATGCTGTCAATTTTGAAACCTCAGACAAACCAAGGATTTTATAGTTAGCTGCATCAATGACAGAGAAAGAAATACCAGAGTTCATGGAATTTCTATGAGCAAATCAAGTCAACTTTGCTTGGTCTTATGCAGACATGCCAGGTCTTGATCCTAATCTTATCATGCATCACTTGTCTATCAAATCATGTGTTAAGCCTGTGAAACAAAAACTCAAAAAGATGCACCCCCATGTTGCATTATTGGTTAAGGAAGAACTGAGAAAACTCCTTGATGTGGGCTTTATAAGATCAATCGACTACGCAAAATGGATCTCTAACATTGTTCTTGTATCCAAGCCAGATAAAAGTGTCAGGGTGTGCACAGATTTCAGGGATCTTAATAAGGCATGTCCTAAGGATGACTTCCCACTTCCACATATTGACACTATAGTTGATCTAATAGCTAGCCATGCCATGTATTCATTAATGGACAGTTTTTCTGGTTACAACCAAATCAAGATTACACCCGAAGACCAGGAGAAAACAGCTTTCACATGTCCATGGGGACTTACTGTTGGAATGTCATGCCTTTCAGTCTAAAGAATGTTGGGGCTACTTACCAAAGAGCCATGACTACAATCTTTCATGACATGATGCACACATTCATGGAAGATTATGTAGATGACATATTGGCAAAGTCATACACCAGAGAAGGACATCTGGAAATATTGTCCAAAATATTTGCACGATTGGAGAAATTCAAAGTTCGCCTCAATCCCAAGAAATGTATTTTTGGAGTCACATCTGGAAAACTCTTAGGATACATAGTATCAGGAAAAGGAATTGAAGTGGACCCTGCTAAAGTACAGGCAATCATGGAAATGCCTCCCCCAAGGAACATCAGTCAATTGAGATCATTATAGGGATGACTTCAATCTATACAAAGGTTCATTGCATAATTGGCCAACAAAAGTCTACCTTTCACACATCTACTACATAAGAATGTTCCTTTCAAGTGGGATGACAAGTGTGAATTGGCTTTTCAACAAATCAAACAATATTTAATGACTCCACTAGTTTTAGTACCACCAAATTCAGACAAACCATTGATCTTGTATATCGCCGCAACAAAGACATCTTTGGGGGCATTGCTCGTGCAAGAAGACCATACAGGGAAAGAACGTGCAATTTATTACATCAGCAGAACACTAACAAGTCATGAGCTCAACTACACTACCATCGAGAAGGTTTTTCTAGCGGTAGTCTTTGCTTCACAGAAATTTCGGTATTACATGTTAACTCATACAATCAATCTTGTTTCAAAGATTGATCCACTCAAGTATATGTTAAGCAAAGCATCATTGACAGGCATGTTAGCAAAATGGGTAATGATTATGAGTGAGTTTGACATCCATTATATTGATCGTAAGGCAATCAAAGGACAAGTTATCACTAATCAACTAGCTGAAGCACCACTACAAGCAGATCATCCCCTGCACATTGAATTTCTAGATGTTGATGTCTTTACTGCAGAATCCAAACAACCATGGTCCCTATATTTTGATGGTTCTTTCACTCAACATGGATCGGGGGCAGGCATACTTTTCATCACCCCCAAGGACACACCATTCCTCAATCATATAGGCTGATGTTTTTGTGCACTAACAACATAGCTGAATATGAAGCATTAATCATTCGACTCAAAATAGCATTGGAATGGAGGATTATAGAATTACAAGTATATGGTGATTCACAGTTAGTCATTAATCAGATCAATGACGATTATCAGACCAAAGATGACAAACTGTTTCCATATAAAAAGATGGTTGATGACTTTAAGAAGTACTTTGTGGACATAAAATTCACACAAATTCCAAGGCTTGATAACAAAGCAACCGATGCCATGGCTACGATCATATCATTGTTACAACTCTCAGAAAATTAGACTCACTATGAATTTTTGGTGGAACAATCATTTGCACCTGCCTATGACACACTTGAAAGCCAAGTCATTTGCCACTTGGTGGGATCTGATTCACCTTGGTATGACAAGATTTATTCCGACCTGAAAGATGACATCTTACCACCTGATTTATCCCATAACCAAAAGCGAAATTTTATCCACCAATCCTCTCGCTACACTCTTATCGCTGATACCCTTTATCGTCGTGGTCTTGATGGTACTTTACTTTGATGTCTTGAATGTGATGAATCTGACAAGGCTTTGCAAGAAGTTTATGGTGGCATTTGTGGTACTCATTCGAGTGGACTGACCTTATCCAAGAAATTGATTAGAATGGGTTACTACTGGCCTACAATGGAGAGGGAATCATTCAATTTTGTGAAAACATGTTCAAAATGTCAGATTCATGGGAATCTCATTCATGCTCCTGCACAAGAACTTCAACCATTTACACCAACCTGGCCATTCTCCTAATGGGGGTTAGATCTAGTAGGCAGATTCATCCTTCATCATCGAACGGGCATAAGTTCATCATCACAGCCACAAAGTATTTTACCAAGTGGATTGAGGCAGTACCTCTTAATAAAGTTACCAGCAAACAGATATCATCGTTCATACTCAACTATATTATTTGTCGGTATGGCATTCCCAACTCCATTATTAGAGATAATGGATGACCTTTCAAAAATCAGGATGTTGATGAACTTTGTGAGAGATTTCATATTCAACACCTTATTATCCACAAGGGAATGGCCAAGCAGAGGCTTCAAATAAGACTATACTGAAAATTTTAAAGAAGACTATGAATGATTTAGGGAAAGATTGGCATGTTCAACTCAATCCCGCCTTATGGGCCTACAAAACCAGTGTCTGAACGCCAACAAGAGCAATTCCATTTGCTCTTGTCTATGGAGCAGAGGCTATACTACCTCTAGAAGTTGAGATTCCCTCACTCAAAGTTTCACTTAAAGGTCTCACAATAGATGATGAATACAGAGTGTCCCGACTCCAAGAACTAGAACTCCTAGATGAAAAGAGACAAAGAGCAGCTGACCATTTGAAAGCATACCAACAGATGATGTCTCACAGCTATAATCACAAAGTAAAGCCACGTACTTTTGAGGTGGGTGATCTGGTTTTGAAAGAAAATCCACGAAATCAGCAAGACAGAGAAAAGAAAGGAAAGTTTGAACCAAATTGGCTAGGTCATTATGTGGTTATCGTAGTCTACAGTTTAGGAGCATACAAGTTGTCAATGCCAGAAGGGGACCTGTTTGAAGAACCCATCAACAACATGCACCTGAAGAAATATTATGTCTAAGTCAGCTATCATCATCCATAAAGGTCCTAAAAAAAACACACACAAAAAAAAGTCCTGAAGAAATCAAAAAACAGAAGAAAAAGTCCTAAAGAAATCCAAAAACAGCAGAAAAAGTCCTAAAAAAATGATTACCCTGGTGAAAACCTGGCAAACAGGCATCTCGGTAGTGCCAAAAAAAGAAGAAAAAAATTCATAAGGTGAAAACCTGGCGACAGGCAGTCAATCGACAAGAAAAATGCAATAAAAACAAATAGTGAAAATCTGGCAAACAGACGCTATTTGTAGCTCTCCACCTATTAGTCCACATTTTGCACTTGGCTTCTCAACCTTCATTTCATGCATCTTTTCATCATCCTAGGGCCATACCAGCATCATGTTGCCATCATTTTCCTCGAACGATAATGTCTCACCATGGCTTGATTATTGTATATATTCATTTCAGCAAGTTGTGTCAATACTAGGGACAAACACGGGGCAATCACCTTTCAGGTTTTACCGAAATAGCTAGATAGTGACATTGAATCCAATCATGCGAACAAACAACCAAATCGAATCACATGAACAACTATCCAATCGTTGATCCCAAGCACAACAGTTTTCAGCTACATACCATATCATGACTCATATCTGGATGATCTAAAATCTGAATAATGTTTGGAATAGTAGTATTATATTTTGAACAATGGTTGTTTGCTTTTTGATATCATCTCTCTAGAGCACACTCGATGATGTACTGAAACTAGAGTGGCGAGGAAAGAGAATGACTTTTCTTTGTCTGTTGTCTTGAGGTTAACTATCCATTTGATTGCCAATATGTCGCGACACGTGATTTCCAAAGCTTATCATTGACGATAGTTCCAAATTAGCATCAGAAGATGGTTAGTCTTTGTCTGTTTATGCAAGAAATGCTCAGGTCATCTTGGTTCAATTATACCTCGATGGTTGTGTTTACGTGCTATATCAAAAATCATGAAAGTTGTACTCAGGTCATCATTAGTGCTAATTTACCCTCTGATGCTTGTACATAATATTAGGTGAAAATTATGTAATCAGCTTTTCGATAGATTACACAACTTGGACTTCAGCCACAGCTATGTGAGATGTGAATCTCTCCTCTCGAAAAGGGGAGGCGCCCTTCTTACTGCTAACAGAAGGGATAGTAAATCAAACAAATAATTACAAAATGTACACGAAACTTACAAAGTGGGGGGGGTGTGTTACATTCATCCTTCTCTCTTTTTTCAGAGAAGATGTTTACAATGCTTCACCGTTGAAAGTTCACAATTCTTGATAACCTAAAACTAACAACTAGCAGTAATACCAATATCTCTATCTCATCAAAGCAAAGCGTAGAGATACCAGAAGTGATTAATAACAAACAAATAAAGTAAAAAGGGAAAGCTCACGAAGGCACAAAGTCGTTCCGTAGCTTTTTTAATGTTGGATCTATGTAGATGTACCGTTTGTCACATTAGAAGCACAAAGTCTTCTTAGACGCAGCAATTCTTCGAACAGCATGAACGATTACAAGCACAAAGTCTTGTAGATCATCCAACAAAAGTATCCAAGAGTATGAATAATTACAAGCGCAAAGTCTTGTAGATCATTCAACCAGAACATGCAAGAGTATGAATGATTACAAGCACAAAGTCTTGTAGATCATTCAACCAATGATAAACAGAAATACAAATGCAATCTAAATAATAAATGTAACACAAAGTTTACATAAACTACTTAGAGTCCTTTAGATTCTTCAAACTAACCACTACCAAATAAGATCAACTCACAAAAGTATCGAATCCAACGCAAAGTTTGGCTTGCAATCCTTTTCTTTATTAATCGAATCTCATTCACAAAGCATGAACGCAAAGTTTCACAAATTTGCTTCAAAAAGGGCAGCACTTCGTTGCAAAACACTAAAGGATCAATTTACAATGAAAATCCCTCACATTATATAGAAAGAGGGATGAGCAAAAATAGGAAACTGATTGAGGAAATTAAGGAAAGTTAGGTGAGCAATTTTAGGAGATCTCACCTAACTTTGACCAAAGTCAAAGTGTAATTTGTTTTCAAAATATTACATCTTTGAGCTTGGTGTAATTACAATTTACAAAAAGACATTCGAAAATGTCAAGAAATATTTACAAGATGCCAAAGGATGCATCAAAATGTTCAACATCTGTATTCATGCTGAATCTTCATGGTTCCTGTTTTGGGCCAAGTCTTCATACTTCTTCTTGGTCCTCCTATATGAATACATCATCTAGCCTCACCGGGTAATCTACAAGGGTGTGAGCTCTTGTGGATCTGGCCTTCCTCGCAAAATGAATGGATTTTCACCCGCCGGCATGCATCTTGAGATTATCAAGTGTCACCGTAAGCATTGGTAAAATGATGTATTGAGGCCTCGTGGGAAAACAATCATCATCCTCAACTGGCTGTACACTTTGTAGATCCGATAGTTCAGGGACTTAAGATGTCACCTTAGGATCAATTTGATGAAATTTGGAGAGAAACTGCAAGGATGGTGAATCAATAGATGTTAGCAGAAAAAGTAGCATTGGGAAGTGTGAAGCGAGAAACGATGTTGAGCAAGCGTGAAATGAGCAACTAGGGCAATGGTAAAAACTAGGCGCGCGGAGCTAAGAAATGGGGTCCCGAATGAAATAGAGCAATTTTGGGTGCAGTATCAGGTTAAAAACTACCGTGAAGGCGTAAAGGTGCTGTAACCAAAGACCATTAAAAAGTCGACTAAGTTCGAAAGTGCAAAGGTGCTAAAATCAAAGACTATTGCAATAAAAATAATAAAACCGAAAGTGCAAAGCTACTAAAAATTCAAACGCTTCGGCCGCAAAAAATGACTAAGTCCGAAGAGTAAGTGTAAAGGTGCTAAAATTCAAGACCATTGCACAAAAAATGACTGTTCGAAAGTGCAAAGGTGCTAAAACGCGCACCATTGCACAAAAATGACTAAGTTCGAAAGTGCAAAGGTGCTAAAATTCAAAGACCATCATAATAAAAATGACTAGAAAGTGCAAGGTGCTAAAAATTCAGCACCATTGCACAAAAATGACTGTTCGGAGGGAAGTGCAAAGGTGCAAATCTCAAAGACCACGACAAAAAAAAAGACTAAGTCCGAGGTAAAGCGTAAGAGCCGCGACTTCTTTCATTTTACATTTTGAGAATTCACTCTTTATGCATACCGGAACGAAATACCAATCGCGACTTCTTCAACACTTTAGCCAAAATTTGATGAGTTAGATAAGACTTTTTGCTAATAACCGATCTTCTTCACACTTAACTAAGTCCAAAAAAGGTAATAGCCGACTTTTCAGCCATTACATTTTAGGAGTTTCACGCGTAATACGCTAAATTTTAGCGCCCCTGCACTTTTTGTACTTAGCCAAATTTTGGCTTGAGAGCAGGAGCACACTTTTTCAGTGCCACTGCATTTTTCGCAATTCGCTAAGTACGAACAGCGAGACTTCGCGAAAGGGCTCGTTTCGAAGGTCTTCGCGAGGCGAACATAGGGGGATGCCGAATTGACTATTTGAGGCTTTGAAATGCATTTCGAGGTAGCTTGAAAATCACTTCATTATGCGTACTTGAACTTCACGAACCCTAGGAAACAAACAAGTTTCGTAGGGGGGTTATCCATGGAACGAGCACTGCTAGATTCCGTGATAACAGCTGGCTCCTGTTGGGGATCTTCCTTCAACCGTTCTTTGAAATGAATGAAGGGAGAAGAACTCCATAATTCAAGTGCCTTTATCCATTGGGCTTGGAGTCATGTGACAACGACGAAAAATGAATTTACGAAAACAAGACGCAAACTTATGCAAATGCACTTATTGAAAAGGGAAAAACCTACCTAATTAAAACTAGCCATCAATGAAATCTTCTCAAATGAAACCATTCACAGGTTCAACAAAATAGTTGCCTTTCTTCAACAGCTTGCAAGGCCTTCCATGATCATTGGCAGCTGCATGTAGATGAAGTTGAGGCATTGCTTCTGGAAAGAGATGAATAGGTTCAACTACCTTTACAAATACATTTTTATCTGCATCCTCAAGTTTATCTTCACGCTCAGGTGCAACTAAAATCTTTGTCTTCCCATCGGCCTCCAACCAAGCAAGATGTCTTTTGGGACATTCCCTTGATCGGTCAAAGATTGAATGCTTCTTACCAATTGCTACTTGAACAACTGATTCATCAACCATGGTAACCTCATGCTGCTTGGAATGATCTCCTTCATGTGATTTAGATGAAGATATGACTACACTGCATACCTCAATATGATGTTCACCATCTTCAAACTTGGCAAAATCTAAATAATTTATAAGAAGGTCCTCATCATGCCTTGGGGAAGTTCTTTTATGCAACATGTGTTCAAGTTCATGATCTCGAAACACATATGCATTCTTTTCAAATTGACTGAGACCTTTGTGCATGTCCATTTTTTGATATCTCAAGACAAGATCGTCTTCATTTACTTGAATTTCAACAAAATAACTTTCATCAATGGCTTTCTGAGACTGCATAAACCAGAAATGGGAGTCGCCAGCTATGTATGCTTCCTTTTCCTGGAAGAGAATAGCGAGATCACTTGGATCGGAGTTAGGATGCTTTGGTACTGCTTTTACTAATGGTACCTCAACAGCAAGCCTCTTCGGAGGTGAAGATAACTTGTGTTCATTCCCAACGGAAAAATTATGAGCTAGCTACTTTTTGAGGACAAGTAGCTCATTTATCAACCTTTGCACCATAGGATTCGTCCTCGTGATGGAAGAAAATAACTCCAAAGAAGGGGTTTCTTCGGATTCATTTGATTCAATTTTATTTGCCCAGCAAGAATGAGATCATCTTCAATTTTTGTCGCCAAGGTCTGCAACATTGCAAGAGTAGCTGCAGGTGCTCTTCTCAATAGGAAACCAACCTCGGGCACTTGATCATTTACAAAGAAACATTTCAAGTTCTCAACTGTAGGTTGAGCAACAGTTGGAATTCTTCGTGTCAACTTATTGAAGTGAGCAATGAACTCACGCATGGGCATGTGAGATTCCTTCTTCAACTGGGTGAGCTGAGCCAACAAAGCATGAGCGTCTTCAGGAGGCTTGAACCTTCCTTCAAACTTGGCTATGAGAGTTGCCCAGTTTGTGATGGTACTTGGCGCCAAATGATAAAACCAATCTGTAGCAACGCCTTGGAGAGTCTCCACAAATAGCCTTACAGATACATCTTCGTATTCAACACCATGAACTCCACAAGCGATGTAGAAAGCAGCAACGTGCTCGTCAGGATGTTGTTCTCCATCACCAAAAAACTTGGGAAAGTTCTTCCGTGAGCCTTCAGGAAGAGCATGTAGGGGTAAAACTAGGCTGAACGGACCAAAAGCATTTCCCCAAGGACCTTGAGCAGTCATTTACATGTCCTTCGTGAAATCTTGAAAAACTTACAAGAAAATAAATTACAATAAAAAAAGGACACAGGTATACTTCAAACGAAAGCATGAGGCTTTACAATGCGTATCGTGTCCCCAGTAGAGTCGCCAAAAAACTGTTAGGTGAAAATTATGTAATCAGCTTTTCGATAGATTACACAACTTGGACTTCAGCCACAGCTATGTGAGATGTGAGATGTGAATCTCTCCTCTCGGAAAGGGGAGGCGCCCTTCTTACTGCTAACAGAAGTGATAGTAAATCAAACAAATAATTACAAAATGTACACGAAACTTACGAAGTGGGGGGGTGTGTTACATTCATCCTTCTCTCTTTTTTCAGAGAAGATGTTTACAATGCTTCACCGTTGAAAGTTCACAATTCTTGATAACCTAAAACTAACAACTAGCAGTAATACCAATATCTCTATCTCGTCAAAGTGAAGCGTAGAGATACCAGAAGTGATTAATAACAAACAAATAAAGTAAAAAGGGAAAGCTCACGAAGGCACAAAGTCATTCTGTAGCTTTTTCAATGTTGGATCTATGTAGATGTATCGTTTGTCACGTTAGAAGCACAAAGTCTTCTTAGACGCAGCAATTCTTCGAACATCATGAACGATTACAAGCACAAAGTCTTGTAGATCATCCAATAAAAGTATCCAAGAGTATGAATAATTACAAGCGCAAAGTCTTGTAGATCATTCAACCAGAACATGCAAGAGCGTGAATGATTACAAGCACAAAGTCTTGTAGATCATTCAACCAATGATAAACATAAATACAAATGCAATCTAAATAATAAATGTAACACAAAGTTTACATAAACTACTTAGAGTCCTTCAGATTCTTCAAACTAACCACTACCAAATAAGATCAACTCACAAAAGTATCGAATCCAACGCAATGTTTGGCTTGCAATCCTTTTCTTTATTAATCGAATCTCATTCACAAAGCATGAACACAAAGTTTCACAAATTTGCTTCAAAAAGGGCAGCACTTCATTGCAAAACACTAAAGGATCAATTTACAATGAAAATCCCTCACATTATATAGAAAGAGGGATGAGCAAAAATAGGAAACTGATTGAGGAAATTAAGGAAAGTTAGGTGAGCGATTTTAGGAGATCTCACCTAACTTTGACCAAAGTCAAAGTGTAATTTTTTTTCAAAATATTACATCTTTGAGCTTGGTGTGATTACAATTTACAAAAAGACATTCGAAAATGTCGAGAAATATTTACAAGATGCATAAAAGGATGCATCAAAATGTTCAACATCAGAGATCAAGAATCTTCATGGTTCCTTGCTTTGGGCGTGGAGTCTTCATACTTCTTCTTGGTCTCCTGTATGAACGCATCATCTAGGCCAACTGTGTAATCTACAAGGGTGTGAGCTCTTGTGATCGGCCTTTTGGAAAATGAATGGATTTCCTTGCACCCGCGAAGATGCATCTTGAGATTATCAAGTGTCATCCGTATATTGCAAATGATATGTATTGAGGCTCTGGGAAAAACAGTCATCCTCAACTTGTTGCATAACAACTTCTTTGTAGATCTGGGATAGTTCACTAGATCAGAAGATGTCACCTTTAGGATCACTTGATGAAATTTGGAGAGAAACTGCAAGGATGGTGAATCAATAGACGTTAGCAGAAAAAGTAGCATTGGGAAGCGTGAAGAGAGAAACGATGTTGAGCAAGCATGAAATGAGCAACTAGGCACATAAAACGATGCGGGAGCGAAGAAATGGGGTCCGGAATAGAAATAGAGCAATTTTGAAGAGACTAGGTTAAAAATACCAGAAGTGTAAAGGTGCTAAAATTCAACACCATTGCACAAAAAATGACTAAGTCTGGAAAAAGTGCAAAGGTGCTAAAATTCAACACCATTGCACAAAAAATGACTAAGTCTGGAAAAAGTGCAAAGGTGCTAAAATTCAGCACTATTGCACACAAAAATGACTAAAAGTTCGAAAGTAAAGGTGCTAAAATTCAGCACCATTGCACAAATGACTAAGTCTAGAAAGTGCAAAGGTACTAAAAATTCAAAGACCATTGCACAAAATGACTACTAAGTTTGGAAGAAGTGTAAAGGTGCTAAAATTCAGCACCATTGCACAAAAATGACTAAGTTCTGAAAAGTGCAAATGGGGCCAAAACTCCAAGACCATTGCACAAAAATGACTAAGTTCTGAGGCGCAAAAGGTGCTACCCAAAGACCATTGCACAAAAATGATCTGTTCGAAAGTGCAAAGGTGCTAAAATTCAACACCATTGCACAAAAAAAAAAAGACTAAGTCTGGAAAAAAAGTGTAAGAGCGCACTTTTTCTGTGCTCTTACATTTTGGAGAATTCACTTTTTATGCAGGGTCGCTGAATTTTAGCGCCACTGCACTTTCAACACTTAGCCAAAAATTTGGATGAGTTAGAGCACACTTTTTTGGCACAACTGCATCTTTCACAATTTAACTAAGTCTAAAAAAAAAGTGTAATAGCACACTTTTTCAGCGCTATTACATTTTAGAAAAAGTTCACTTTCATGCAGGGGTGCTAAATTTTAGCGCCCCTGCACTTTTTGTACTTAGCCAAATTTTGGCTTGAGAGCAGGAGCGCACTTTTTCAGTGCCACTGCATTTTTCGCAATTCGCTAAGTACGAACAGTGAGACTTCGCGAAGGGGCTTGTTTCGAAGGTCTTCGTGAGGCGAACATAGGGGGATGCTCGAATTGAATATTCGAGGCTTTGAAATGCATTTTGAGGTAGCTTGAAAAGCACTTCGTTATGCGTACTTGAACTTCACGAACCCTAGGAAACAAACAAGTTTCGTAGGGGGGTTATCCGTGGAACGAGCGCTGCTAGATTCCGTGATAACACATACTTCCAACATTTTTAACACTCTATGATGATTCAAAAAAAAGCTAACAAAAGGCTCAACGAAATGGTTCATTTCATTTTAGATTGGTATATATATCTGCATATTGGATTTGCATCAGAGTTCTTGAAAAGCTAACCAAAAATATCAACAGCTGCCATGTCTCTGTGGACTATTTGTGGAGGACATTCGAATATTTGTCACCTTCCATCTTCATTTCATCTAGGCCCTATCATTTATCATTTTCGTACTCCATTTAATTATCATTCATTTGCATATCATTTAGCTCCTCTATCATATTCATATCATTAACATTTTATCATTTTCATAATTCAATTCTTATCATTCCGTTTAATCATATCATTTCATTCTCCCTTATAATTTCATCTATCATTGCATTATCGTTCATTTCACTATCATATTATTTCATTTATCACTATCCTTATCATGATCATTTCACTTATCATTTCATTTCATTTCATATCACTTATCATTTACCATATCATTTCATTTATCATATCATTTACCATATCATTTTGTTTATCATTTCATTTATCATACCATTTACCATATCATTTCATTTCATATCACTTATCATTTACCATATCATTTCATTTATCATATCATTTACCATATCATTTCGTTTATCATTATCACTTATCATTTCATTTATCATTTCATTATTCTGTATCATTTCATTATCACGTATCATTTCATTTCATTATCACTTATCATTTCACTTATCATTTCATTTATCATTTCATTATCCCGCATCATTTCATCATCACGTATCATTTCATTTATCATTTCGTTATCATTATCACTTATCATTTCATTTATCATTTTGTTATCATTATCACTTATCATTTATCATATCATTTCATTTATCATTTCGTTATCATTTCATTTCATTATCACTTACCATTTACCATATCATTTCGTTTATCATTTCATTTCATTTATCATTTCATTATCCCGTATCATTTCATTATCACGTATCATTTCATTTATCATTTCATTTCATTATCACTTATCATTTCATTATCCCGCATCATTTCATTTATCATTTCCTTATCATGTATCATTTCATTTATCATTTCGTTATCATTATCACTTATCATTTATCATATCATTTCGTTATCATTTCATTTCATTATCACTTACCATTTACCATATCATTTCATTCATCATTTCATTTTCACTTATCATTTCATTATCATTATTACTTATCATTTACCATATCATTTCATTTCATTATCACTTACCATTTACCATATCATTTCATTTTCACTTATCATTTCATTATCATTATTACTTAGCATTTACCATATCAGTTCATTTCATTATCACTTATCATTTCACTTATCATTCATCATGTTCATTATCGTACATTTCATTTCATATCACTTATCATTTTCATACATGTCATTATCATTTCACTTAATCATCATTACAAAACATTACATTTCATCACATATCATTTATCATCTTATCCTACATTACATTATTATTAATCATTTCATTTCATATAATTTGTCACATTACATTCATCTCATCTCGTTAAATTATCCTATCATTTTCATATCATCTCATCCCATTAATCATCCTATCATTTTTCATATCAATTAATATTACAAATTCATAATGCATATCATAAACACAACATTCATTTTCCATCATATTATCATTATTTACTTGCATTTGAAAATCTAAAAACAAACACTCCATACATGCATTTTTATATCATTTGCCAAACACCATTTTTCATAAAACATATCAAATATCCCATGACATATTTTCATAGTCACATCATAAGTCATCCACCTGCATGACATCATTAGTACGCATCATCAATCATTTTTCATCATCATCATAGATACATCATATCAAATCATCTTGCATATCATGTTAGTCATCCAATCACTCAAATGCATACCAAAACCCATAACATATAGAAATAAATGCATATCACATAATAAAAAATCATGATAGTCATCACATCATCAAAAATCATCGCCGCTGCATATCATCGCTCATCAAGAATAATACAAATGTCCAAATGTACAAGGAAACTAAAAATTCCAAAGAGAGATACATGGGATATGATCAAAAATCACATATACATGCTCCAAAAATGATATACATGTGTGAAACATCACAAGCTAGCTGGTCGATGCCCTTGATGGAGCTGGTCCGGAAGGAGGTAGCCTACCACTAGTACCTACGTTTGGATCCCGTCGAGGCCCAATAACCCCCATGCTTTGAGTGGTTGTTCGCGACCTACTCCTGGTCCTGCTGCGAGACCATGGAAATGGCTCTCTACGCTCGGGAGGACACAACTCCTCATATCTAACACGGTAGTACTCTGCCTCCCTCACCATCTCCATGCCCTCTGTAATCGTCTCCCGCAAGGATGCACTCTCTATAGTGCCCATGATCCTCTGAGTGACACCCTTGGCCTCTACTAACCTCTGTCTCAAAGCATCCCTCTCTGTGATCAGCTGGGCTATCTGTGGGTTTGGGGCAGGCTGGGATACCTGTGTCGGTGCTGGAGCCTGAGCCTGAGCCTATGCCTGTGCTAGCTGTGCCTATAACTGACCTATCACACTCTGCACCTGACCTAGATGCCCCTGAACAACCTGCACCTAGGTCTACAGCGTGTCTATCTGCGCCTGCTAAGATGAGGAGGAAACCCTGATAACGGTCCGTGGTCTACCGCTAGATCTAACCCTCCGTACAATTTGAGTACTGTCGAGGATGTCTAACCTCTGCCTCACTGCCCTCCCCTCCTCCCCTCCATCATCTCCCCCATCATCCCCACCGTCTGAGCTGTCATCATCCTTGTCACCCTCCTCCTCATCCCTGTCACCCTCCTCCTCGTCTCTGCTCTCCTCCTCCTCCTCTCCTCCACCCATCGCCTGCTCTCCACCCGCCATCTCCCCCTGTCTCTCCTCCCTTGGCTACTGTACTACTGTAATAGGCCCTGACTCATTGGGGCATGTAAATCGTGGGAATCGATGTGTGTGAAAGTACACCAAATACTCATCTGACATTCCGACGTCTGTCACCTCCGGCTGTAAGCTAGAATACTCTATATATGCCACCTAGTAGGTAATACAGCGTCCCCATCCATGATCATCCTTGCGCCGCCCATAGTGAGCAACGCCCTATGGCATCCCCTACGTAAATCCATACTGTCTCTGAACCCGCAAAGCCAAAAATTGCTCAATAATGAATGGGGTTTGTCCTATTAGATATCGGGGTATACAGACAAAGGGCATCTCCAAATGATCCATGTCGTAGGGGTCACAATCTGTGTACGACCTCCATATCACTGAATCCACATCATCCAGCACGCACCGCCAGTACTCCAACTTTCCTAGCTTGGGCTAGACAAGTGGACCTGAATATGCATATATATACGGCCGACCTGGTGGCCTATCCCTGGCACACTCTGGCCTCGTAATCGCAATATGCTCACATGCCCAGATCTGGAGCAAAGTCACACCGCTAGCCAAACTCGTCGACCCTCGGTATACAACCTGATGTAGATCATGATACAAATGATCCAAAATGCAGCTCCCCCAGGCATACCTCTGTGGCTGTCTCACCATCCACTCCAACATCCTACCCCACCCAACTGAAAATCCCTTCGACCGATGGTCCGATCCAAGGAAGCCTCCAATGAATGCAACCAACACAACAACTAAGGCTGGATATCTACTAAAATCCGCCCACGACACCCAATATTCGACTATCGTCATATCACCGCAGATCCTCCTTAGTTCCTCAGTCCCTCCTATCTCCTTGTGGTCATAAAACACAAGGGAACCTACCACAGGAATCCCTAGAATCTTGTACACATCCTCAGGTGTCACGGTCATCTCACCAGTCGACAAATAAAAGGTGTTATGATCAGAATGCCACCTCTCTGCCAGTGCAGTCAGCAACCCCCTGTTGACTCAAATCCCTCATGGGATAGTCAACAAAGATCCCAACCCACATGCACCTATCCACTGTACCTCTGCTGGAGTCAACTCTCCTATCCGATCCCAACATATCGGGATCCGCTCTCTAATCTAGAGGTTGTCAAAAACCTCCTATTTTTTTGGTCATCACATGGACAATTAATCAGACTCATACCAATGACTCATATCATGTGCTTTATCTATCAAGTGACCCATATCATGTGCTCTATCTATCAAGTGACCCATATCACACAATCAAATCAAATCATGCAATCATTGCTACATCTATCTATCTACATATCAAAATCAATCTACTCTATCATTATGTTACTATTTGTTTTCTTTTTTAGAAAAGCAAATTTATCAACGATCAAATCATTTTCTTATTTGTACTTTAGTCATGAATGCAAATATGTTTGAAAACCATCATCTACTATTTGGTTTCTATCATAGAAAAAAATTTATCAGAAGTCATATCAAGCATATACTCTTTGTTTTTTATTCATATGAAGCAAAGTTATCAAACAATCAATCAATCTACTTGTTGTTTTTCATCCATGAGAAGCAAGGTTATCAGGCAACTCGTCAATCAATCTACTTGTTTTTCATTTTTGGGAAACAAAGTTATCAGTTATCTACTCTTTGTTTTCTATTCGAGGAAGCAAAGTTATCAGTTCATCATCCAATTTTCTATCATTTATATCCATATCAGCATGAAGGAAAACTTATTTCTCTATCTATTGACCAAGGAAGCAATGTAGACCATCATTTTTCATCACAATGACATTCTTGCCAATTTTTTCCCAGATGCGCTAATTTGCGCCTCAAATGCGCTAAAACCCATAAGCACTACAGTTTACCTCAAAAGCACTGAAACTCCGTATGCGCGATTTTGCACCCTAAAAGCGCTAAACTTTCCACTATAAGCGCTAAAACCCTATATGCGCTAAGAAACCCCTCGGATGCGCTACTTCATACCCTAGATGCGCTAATCCCTAAATAAACGATTTTGTGCCCTAGATGCGCTAAATTTTTTTAGCCGGGCTTTTATCCTATAAGCGCTAATCTACACTTTGTATGCGCTAGAAAACCTAAAAAATTTCCTACACTTATATGCGCTAAAGAACATCCTGTATGCGCTAAAGAAATTTTCTCGAATGCGCTAAAACAGATAGTCGAATGCGCTAAAACGACATTTTGAAACCTAAATTAGTGTGAAAAACGTATAAAAAAAATTTGATCAAAATCACAAAATTTCAAAGCATAAAAGGTTTAATTGACTCACTGGTGGTCCATACGCGGCTGGTCTATGAAAATGACGAACTCGCTCGAATCTATGCGTGTGAAATGGAATTGACATCTCGCTATGTCACTATCAGAGCATCCAAATCACTGTAGTAAAAAGATGAAAATGACTTCTACTTTTACCCCTTTTACCTTATATGGGTCAATTAAGGTGGGTTTTTTTTTTCTGACATTTATTTTATTTTTCACCAGGGGCATCTTTTACACCAATTATCGGGAGCCAAATCACTCACTCCCCAACAGAATATCATCATCGTGATTCACCTCCTGAGGGGGCATTATTAGCATCAACACATCAAAAACACATCAGGGGCAAAATTTTATTTTCTTTGAAGCAATGCGTTTCACACATCACTTCAAAGAGGGGCAAAATGTATATGTCTAAAAATGGTCATCAAACTTGTTAATTAATTAAATACAAATTATTTAATTAATCTTCTAAAGTCATCTACATATAAATAAATTTAATTATTTATTTATATTGTTCACTCATATAATTCTTCTACCTTAATTAAATAAATAACTTTATTTAATTATTACCATCTTCCATTTTCCTCTTAATTAAATTAAATATATTTTATAATTTTTTTATATTAATTATCATGTTATTCCAAATTTGAATATTTGAATTTAAATAAATGGAATATTCCTCCAAACACCCTCTTCATCTCATAGTTAAATTAAATATTATAAATATTTAATTTAATACATTTTCTCACTCCGCGCATAATTAAATATTTTGAATATTTAATTACCTTCTAATTTCATCTTCACACATAATTAAATATTACTTATTTAATTATGTAAGTTTCTAAATTCATCTTCACACATAATTAAATATTACTTATTTAATTATGTTAATTTATAAATTCATCTGCACATGTAATTAAATAAGTTTATTTATTTAATTATGAAATTCATTCTCAACTCATTCTTCAAATGGAAACCTTCCTTCGGATCTAACTGAGGAAATTTGTGAAGGAGGAAACCTTCTATTTCTCTCTCACCTTTCAAAAATCTCTCACCATTCATCCCGACAAGCTTGATCTGAACTGTTAATCATATCAGCCAATCAAATCCTTTCAAAAAACTCTTTAAATACATGTGAAAATCCAAGCATTGGTTACACATGAACACACAGAGACGAATAGATATACGCAATTTACGCTTATACATTTACATCTTTAGCATTTTATCAATATTCACATCTTAGCAATAATTTTATCACAGCATAGCATAATCTTGCATTTTAGCATAGTATGCATCTTAGTTTAAATCTCATTCTCCAGTAGTTCATTTCGTTGAGCTTGGCATACGAAATCTGAGAGCAACTTGAAGCAACGAAACGCTGGAGATAGACAGCAATAGAACGACTTCAGAGAATCTGTCATAAAAGAGTTTGTTTAATTTTCTTTTAGTTTCTTGGATATAATGTTTTATTGATTGTGTTTTGAATCCTTTATAACAGGAATATTTTCATACACACACTGCCAATATGCTAATCTCACCAAGTTGAATGGAAGACCATTGGCATAGAGGCAACGCGCAATTTTTCTCTTCTGCAATATCTCTTGCCTCCATTTTAAATACCCTCTCCAATGGACCTCTCTTGCGGGTGGTGATTTGTGGTTCTTCATCTTCATCTTCTGTAGAGGGCATAGGCAAGAAAGGATGTTTGGAGGCCGTAATTTTCTGAGAGGGTAATGTCATTGTTTTTTTTTTCTTTTTCCAGAAGTATAACAACCTTGTTTTCCTTTTGCAATCAATTTGTCAGCATCTTCTTGTTCTTTTATAAATCCTGCTATTTGTACAACAGGCAACCCCTTCTTATATGGGCCCTCACACATATTAATCCCTTTACCACCAGGGCCCATAAAATGAAGTTTCACTCAGTAATGAGAGCTATTATATTATGCATTGCAAAAATTACACTTCCAAATAAACCCCCCACCTCTAGGAAGTTGTGAAATTCTTGTGGTATGTCTCCATAAAGGAGATCCCTTATAAATTTTGAATTTTTGACTTCCCTCCCCACCCACTGAACTTTGACTACTAGTCATTGTTGCAATCTATTAAAAAAAATGAAAAAAAAACATACTTGAAAAAATCCATCAAAAACTTCAAAAAATTCATCAAAAGACTAAAGAATAGGGTTTAAATGCATACCTTAAACACTTAAATCTCTTTTGTGGAAGCTATCTGGCACTCCACAATCGATCTCCTTCGAAAACAATCACCTCCCTTCAAAATGCAAGATGGAGAGAAAATATGGTGATAGCAAAGTGAGGTAAAAATGAAATATATGTGTGTTTGAAGGCCCTCATATTGGGCCATTTTAGGGTTAGGAGGAAAAATTAAAAATTAAAAATGTTTTTAAATCAAGTTTAGGCCCACTTTTTTTGACTTGGCTTGTGGGTTCACCCAGGTACGTGCTGGGTACGCAGAGGGTGCACGACCAACACTATGGGTTCACACAGGTGCGTGGGTGTGCACAACTAGCACATACCCGCAGACGAACCTGAACAAGGTTTGGGGCCTGTGGGTACAAACCCTACATCTTAGAGTATCATATAATGAAACGATTTAGGTTTACAATTCTGTATATTTCTCTCTTTTTTTGTATGTATAACACACACGCACATGTACCCATACATACCCAAACCCCTAAAAAAAACTTCACGTACTCACGTACCAGGTTCTCATACCTGCACCTGTCCTCGAACCCGAATCGGTAACTTAGACAAAAAGAGAATATATATGTATAGCTATATATATTAAGTACACTACTTGAACTTGTTTAAAGTTGTCCTGAAAACCTTGATGATCATCAGTTTCATGCCTAATATACATGCCGTCAATAATGAATTTGGGACTGAATCATATCAGTGTTATGAATGATTAATCTTAGGTGAAGACAATTGAGTTTTCTTAGAGATCTCATTTGGTTACTGTTAATAAATATTTAACCAGCTCCCTTCGGGTTTACTTTTCTATGCGTCGGCATGTGCATCAGCAAGTCTGCTCGGCCTTTTATCAAGGTTTTGATCAGTTGCTCCACGTGTCTACGCTTCGCAACTTCGAGTACCAACCATCCATTCGGATCTTAGGAAACTCCGCTGTGCTTCCACATTGTGGCTGCGGGATACTTTTGGTTCTTGTTTCCTTGGCGCCTCATCGAGCTGCGAAATGTTGCCATGAAGCCCTTGTTCCTAAAAGATGTTGTCGGGCCCCACAGTTGCTAACTACAGTATGCACTAGCTACGTGTCTAATATTCGCAAATCTCTCAACGCGGAAATGAATTAGCTACCGCGGGCAGCGAAAGGCTGCCATGCGTCTTTGTTGTGTTCGACTGACGATCATCCCCTCCGTTGTTGGTACAGGCTCCAGTCATTTGACACGTGTAGCCTTAACACAAATCCTCTGCGACATGTGTAGCCTTAACACAAATCCTCTGCAACAAAGGAAGAAGGATTCAAGCGGGCAGCGAAAGGCTACCATGTGCCTAACCAGCGAATCTCACATGCAGGCGATGAGCCAGATGAACTAAACAATGCTATTGGTTGCTGCATATCATAATCATTCGCACAGAGGGATGACACTTGTCTTATCAGGCCTGGCTGGGACCACCGCCATCATTGTAGAAGATGCACCTGTGCCAGGGATGACTCGATACTCAGTTTCAGATCGATCCTGTTGTAATGGCCTTGGGAATATTCTGATTCAGGCATCATTGTCGGGGATCGCGAGATTTTTTTCTGTTACTGCTCTTTGAGGCAGTGGGAGGTTTTTTATGCTATATATACTTTTCTCTGTGATGAGAAAAGGGTTTGGAATTTTGAAGAGAAGCGTTGGTTTTAGAAAAGATGCCAGGCCTTTGTTACTATTTTTTTATTGCAAAAACTCTCAAACTGTGCCAATTGTTCAACCTTTCTGTTTTTTCATGCTATTTGATCAAACTATGAATTGTACTTTTTATTGTGTTAACATTTCATTTGAAAACTTCAATATATGTTGGATACAAGTTTTTTTATCTAGATCATGTCTAAGGACTATTCTCGGCAATAGAAATGTATGCAATGATATTTTATGTCAATGAATGAATTGCCTATACTAAAATCTCAAGTCTCTGATGTTTCTGGAACACTACGACACCATTTAGGCCCTTAAATCTATGATTTATCATGCCCATCATTAAATCTTGGCAAATCGCCTTAGGTTAGACTTTATTTTATCATATCTGCTTCATTTTCCCTTTCCAACCCCAGTATAGAAGAAGTTGCCTTCTCTAAAAATTTAGAGGTTACTCAGTTTAGCGCAAAAGGTCTCCCTTAGACTGAGTTTCTCATAAGGCTTGTTACCTCGTCAAAATTTGGCGTCAATAGTTTGTTCCTTTTTCTAGCATGCCTGGTGGGACCAAGCTTAAATGAAATTGCATTTTAAAAGGGTGTACGAGCCATCGGCCTGTAACTAGATCGCAAACCGCAGGCAACACTAGTTTACTAGTACCTCCCCTAGGGACGGTCCAAGTCACAAATCAATTGGTAACTGTTCCATCTCCGCCGCCTTTTCTTCTCACCATGTTTCCAGCCACCAATAGAAACTACATGGCATGGGACGCCGGAAGTCCCCTAGTAGCTTGGAGATCCATTCTATGAGAGGTTCTTAAATGACAAAGATCATTCTTCATTGTATTATCAATTATCTGTCATAAAATGAGCCCCCTAGGAGGCTTTGACAGACTTTAACGCCCGATTTCACATAAATTGGCAGAGGATTCCTGTTACCATATGCCTGACTCCTGAGTTGGCATTTATATTTTATCTAAAGTCCATCAATTCCTACATTTTTGTGATGATCAAGTCTTTGGGAGAATCTATTCTACTAGATGCTCATGGTATCGCTATCAAAGCCAAGAATCATCTAATAGATTGCGGAAAATTGCCTCATCGGCCTATTATGCCGATATTTTCTTGAAATATCGATCCCCGCGCAAGAAGTTGCGTCAACTAGCGCGCCCACAACTGCCCAGTCAATGTACACATATGCAGCAAGCTCACAAAATTTGGCTTCTACATCAGGCTCTTCCAAAGATGAAATAAGCGACCTTGAGATGTTGCGAACCATGGCTAATGATATAACCACTCTTAAGCGGAACTAAGCAACGCCACCGAAGCTTGCATATCAAAACTATCAAGGCGGGCAGTCTTCTTATCAGTAGAATCAATACCAAGGTGCGCCTCACACTAATCCACCAGCCCCGACTACAAACCAAATGGTGTTGGTTCCTACTCCACTGATGAGTGCGTCGCCAAAGCTTGAGTAGGGAATTAACCGCAGGGCAAAACAATCTTATTGATGATATCAATCTATGGTGTTTCCCCTGCAGTGATGCGCATATGCCCTGTAACTGTCCGCGTGAAAAATTATAACAAAAGGTGGCAGAGCAACATAGCCAAGGCACGGCAATGAAAAATGGAGGTTATGTATATGCCTCACCACAAATGGAGAGTGCGGTCCTTACTGCACAAATGCAAGGAATGTCTTTAGAACAAGAATTTGATATTGCTTATGATCATGCGCTCTTCTCCTGGATGAAGGAAGAAGAAATGCTATTTGCTAATGATGCATTTATATCCAAAACACCGCAAGTGCATTCTAATTATAACACACGCTCAAAGAGGAGATTCACCGGTGAGTCAATTGTTTCGCATTCAGATAGCCGACAACTCAAAGGCGTTTCCGATCAGATTCCCAGTGCTTTGACCGTCCCTTCACCTTCTCAACCATGAAAGGAAATTATTATAGCAAGAACCAAGGAGCAGAAACCTCTGAGTTTTTCACCTTTTAATGTGGTGGAGCAATTGAAAAAATCATCCGCTAATGTGTCTCTATGGGACATTCTAGCCATCCCAGAATAAAAGACATTATTACAGAAGGCGCTTCAAGAAGAGGTTAACCCAGCACCAACGGGGTCGTTTGCTGAAACAAAGGTGGTTTATCAAATGCTGCCAGCTAAAGTCCTTGCAAACAATAGAAAGGAATCCCCTGCCAAGGATAGGAATAATTTGAAACCTCAGCCCTTCTTCTCGACTCTCATTATAGGAAAGAAGTTATTGCACAACGCTATGATTGATTCTGGCGCTAGTACCACGGTTATGCCTAAACAGATAGCCAAAGCTTTGGGACTCAGCTACAAACCTATGAAAAGAGGGGTAATGTAACTTGATGGGAATAAAGTTGAGACTGTAGGTGTCATCAAAGTGCTTCCTTTAACTCTATTTGTTTGCCCTAGTATCACGGTCCTGCAGGACACAGTGATCATAGATGTTCCTCCGATGTTTGGCCTTTGTCTATCCTGAGAATTTACTTCAAAGGTGGGCGGAGACCTCTCCTTGGATTGGTCACATCTGATACTTAGGACCAAACACGATGCAAAAATGTAGATAGAATCGAAGGTTTTACATTCTAAACATGTAGCGGATGAAGCCTTGATCAATTTTGAAGTCGCGCATACCTCTATCACCAAACAAGAAATGTATTGCATTGAATTGCTAGAGGAAGAGAAGGTGAGCAGAGATCATAATGATAATGAAGATGCTCTATTGAGCGAGCACATGGACAAGGATCCTTTTGGAAATTATCATGCTACAGGATTGGGCACCTATGTAATCTATGACGAAGACCAAGTGCTTCCGAAAGTCGCCAAAGAGTCCGAAGGTGGCCAAGCAAATGAGCTATGGACACTGTACTTTGATGGAGCAAGAAGCAAAGTGGGTGCTGGAGTAGGGATATATCTAATATCCCCACAAAATAAAAAATTGTTGAGGTCTTTCCATTTTCATTTCGACTATTCAAATAATGAGGCTGAATACAAAGGATTGGTTCAAAGTTTAAGCCTTGCGGAACGAATGGGCATTAAGCAATTAATCGTATTCGGGGATTCCAAATTGGTAGTTAACCAAGTCTTAGGAGTTTCTGTGGAAAATAATATCCGCATGAGATCCTATCGATACCGAGTCTGGGACCTGATTGAGGGTTTTGTAGCCTTCAACATCAAAACTATTCCCCGAAGACAAAATAGCAACGTCGACCGCATGGCCATAATTGGTGCTCAGTTTGATCCTGTCTCTGACCTTCTTCATAACGAACATTCAGTACGAGTACTAGTCCGACCAGCGATCCCCGATAATGATCAAAGTTGGCAAGTTTTTGAAAGCGATGAACACACCGCCTCGTTTATTCAACACTCAGGGGAGTTCACCGATTAGCTTCAACCAAAGATTGGAGAAGCTTATGAAGGACAATTTATGTAGCTCAAATCTAATAAACTTCTAAAAGGGTTAGTTAATCTAAAAAAAATTTGATTGTGATGATGCCTGAAATGATAAATGAAAGTTCGTAGCAGACAAAAGTGACTATGTGGACCTTCGGGTCTCCGATGGTAGGAATCTCCGAGTTGATAAAAATGTCCCGCATCATGATAAGGAAAGACTCATCAATTTTTTTTAAAATATGGAGTAGTGGCCTGGTCCTATGATGATCCAGAGAGATATGATCCCAACATCATTCAGCACACTATTGAGCTAACAGAAGGTGCAAAACTAGTCCGACAAAAACAAAGGCCCGTCAACCCTAAAATTGAAGCCCTAATGGCACAAGAGCTGACCAAGCTCTTTGAGTCACGCATTGTCTTCCTAATCAAGCATAGTACTTAGATATCAAATCTGGTCTCGGTCCGAAAGAAGAATGGAGATATTCGTTTATGTGTGGACTTTCGAGACTTAAACAAGGCATCCCTAAAGGACCACTATCCACTGTTGTCGATGGAGTCAATCCTATAAACGGTTGTTGAATCGGAAATGTTTTCTCTGCTACATGGTTTCTCCGTTTACAATCAGATCTGAGTTAAAGAAGAAGATCAACACAAGACTACGTTCACCACAAAGTGGGGAATATTTGCATATGCTAAAATGCCTTTTGGTTTATCCAATGCAGGGGCTACATTCCAGCGAGCGATGGACATCGCATTCAGCGAACTAATCAATAAGTTTATTTTAATTTATTTGGATGATCTTACTGTATTCTCTAAATCCAAGGGTGATCATTTTAATCACTTAGAATTAGTTTTTCAAAAATGCCAAGAGTTCAGAGTTTCCCTAAACCCGAAGAAATGTGTATTCAGAGTATCGCAAGGTAAGCTGTTGGGGCATGTTGTATCTAAGGAAGGGGTTTCAATTGACCCCGAACGAGTAAAGACTATCAAAGAACTTCCCCTTATAGTAAATAAGAAAGGTGTTCAGTCTTTCCTGGGCAAAGTAAATTTTGTCAGCAAATTTATTTCATATTTTATAGGAATAATTCGGCCAATCACCCTGATGCTGAAGAAAGATCAGACATTCAGGTGGACGACCGAAGCTTGGGAAGCTTTCGAAACTGTCAAGCAAGCTATTTCCACAGCTCTAGTACTGATTAATCCAGAACAATCTAAGGATTTTATAATGTACGCGTTCAACAGCGTTTCCAGTATCACTACTGTCCTAACTCAAAAGGATGATGCTCAAGGAGGAGAACATCCAGTGGCGTTCTACTCCCGGACCCTAAAGGAATATGAGGTGAATTATAATTTTGTTGAAAAACAGGCCTTCACAATAGTGAAAGGGCTTAAAAAAATTTGCCATCTAATTTCCTACAACAAGGTGCTTGTGTATGTCGCACACTCCAGTGTGCGTGAATATATCATGGAAGGAGAGATCATAGAAAAAAAGGGCTAATTGGATCACCAAGATCCTTGAGTATGACATTGAAGTCAAGCCTACTAAAACTATTAAAGGAAGAGGACCGTGTGAATATATGGCACAGAATGAAGAAGTATCTACCGATGAGGATCCACCTGAGCTCGTCTTGATGAATGAACTGGAATCGGAAGGTGATTGGCTAACTGATAGAATGAGATTCATGCAAACTGGAAAGTATCCTCCTGGTCTCTCATCCCAAAAAATAAGATATTACCGTTTGCAAAATTGCGGATATACACTAATAGAGGGAGTCCTTTTCAAAATGAATTTTAATGGTGTTATCCTATGATGCATCACAGCGGAGCAAGCGAAGAGGATCCTCGATGCGTCCACAGTAGCGCTGGGGGCGGACATTTCTCTGCTAAGACCACCGCCATTAAAATCATGCGTGTTGGCTATTATTGACCTACAATTTTTAATGATTCCCACTTTTTGGTGAAGTCTTACAAAAAATGCCAATTCTTTACTGACAGGAGAAGGAATTCTGCAATGCCCCTTAAACCCATAGTGGCAGATGAACCGTTTATGCAATGGGGTCTGGACTTCATCAGAATGATCAATCTGGTTTCTAGCGCTGGACATAAGTGGATTCTGACCGCGACGGATTACTTCACAAGATGGATAGAGGCTGTTCCACTTAAGAGTACAACAAAAACATAAATTGTGGATTTTCTCGATGAGCTAGTGACAAGGTTTGGTCCTCTAAAAACTATCATTTCAGATAATGCCAGAGCTTTCCTAGGCACAAAGGTATGTCACTTCGCATTAAAGAATGGCATATTCTTCAAGACATCATCAAACTATTACCCACAGGGAAGCAGTCTAGTGGAGTCAACAAACAAGAGCCTAGTCCAACTCCTTAAAAGGATTGGTTCAGAACACCAAAGGGAATGGCATAAAAACCTTCGAGCAACGCTCTGGGCAAACCGCATAACTCCCAAGAAAGTCCTGAAGACTTCGCCTTATGAATTGGTGTACAGAAAGGAGGCGCTGTTGCCCATAACCATGGAGATTCTGACACTCCAATTGTTAAAATCTCTCGAGATAGAACAAAATGGTGCCATGGAAGTTCGACTCGCCGAACTGCTAGAACTATAAGAAAAAAGGGAGAATTCTCTGATAGCCATGACAAACCGTCAACAAGTGGTCATGTGATGGTTCGACAAGAAGGCTTCCGACCAAGGTCTCAAATGCAGAGACTTAGTATTAAAGTATGATAAAAGGGCTGCTAAGCTAGGTCGACATGGTAAATTTGACAGTCTATGGGAGGGTCCTTTTAAAATTATTCGCTGCAAAAAGCATAATGCTTTTGAGCTGGAAAATATGGAGCATGAACCCTTAGGAATCCCAGTCAATGGGATTCATCTTAAGCTATTCCATTAGGCACCGAGCTCTATTTTGTACATATGTGAAAAGTGTTTTTTTTTAAATAATTTTTTTTGGTTTCTTTGGCTAGTCTTTTTCAAAATTATTTTGTGCTTCTGCGAAATTAACTCATTATTACGAAGGGTGGAATACCAGGATTGCTATACACAAAACACATCCATTTTCAGAGAAATAACAGACAAAAATTGAGAACCCATAAAACTGAAATACAAAATGAAGGAAAGAGCATGGATTTTCTATAAAAAAAGGAGATATATATCTATTTATATATATTCTTTACATTGAAAAAGTGGATGGGAAGCCGTATTCCAAAATTCACAAGTATTTGAGCTATTATATATATATATATACGATAGCCTTTTTTCAAGCTTATTTACAACTATTAGGCAGGCATTCTGAACAGAACAGGAAAGAGATTAAATAGGGAAACTTTTTAGAGCAGGCAGGGGTTTTCATCTAAAGGCATGGCTAGCAAAAATTGACGCATTAACAGCAGCGTCCACCTCTTCCTCATTCACAGGTTCTTCGGCAGCATTGGTAGCATCGTTCGGCACAACCGCCATTGGCGGGGGGAACACCAGGTTCCTAAAATCAGTATACCAATCTACGTCATAGAAGGGTATTACGTTGTAGCTACGAAACAGGAAATGTAAGGCTTGGGTAACCCTTTGTTGGTGCTCGTCGCGTGTCTGTAGGCGAAATCCACTGAGAAACGACTACCAAACGATAACAACTTCTTCCTCAATAAAGCACCAGAGGTCGCTGGTTGACGACAGAACTACTCCATAAGCAGCATGAGCAACAACCTCATCGAGACCATTTAGGTACTTTTTTGGGAAGATTTATTTAACAAGTTTCAGGATAAGAGGTCGGGGAACATTAATGTCTAGCATGGACGCTATGAAGTGGGAGTATATGTCGATGTTCACCTGATACTTGTCCTCATACTCTATGTTGTCTTTACCCAGAACCCACTTTATGACTATCAGGACCAAAAAATGCTTATTCTTGGTCATCCGTTTCAGCCTCCTAGTAGATATTTCCATAGTTTTGACACTATTCCTATGCTTTTGAGGTAATGTCGAAATCTATCTATCACCTAACCTATGAGAAGACTTGCTTAAAACTCTGCTACCAACCTATCACTTCTCGAATGCTAAGTATGATTTCCTCACTACTTATTGGCCTATTTATAGAAAAAATGACAAGACACCTACTAATTAGTTTCGAGAAAACGTGATAATAAGCTAGTTACTAACTTGAAACGCATGCCTGCGTTTGCTCACATTTCTGGGCTAGTTGCATCTACGAGAGTACGGCTAAATACGTGCTCGATTAATAAGAACTAATTAATTAGCTTTAAAAAGGTGGCACTCATTAATAGTGAGACATATGGTCGTAGGCTATTGTGTCACCTCACAAGTGTTTCTCAAAGCCCAAGGTGATATTCATATATTTTCAAGTCGTGAATGTTTGCTTTGGCGTAATCATTCCGACCAAGATATTGATTATCGACGCATGCTAATGCAAGGTTAAGGGGCAAATAGTTGGCTCAAGTTCCAAGGAGATCACAATGTATCACACAATTGACAAATGCAATGATGAACTCTGGCCGCCTCAAAATAGCAAACTATTCATTTTGCACGAATTGCAAAATTAACGGTACATGCCGAATTAAATGCAAAAGGCATACTTTCGCCTACCACCTTGAGGAAAGATTGCCAAATATTGTATGAAAAGGTTTAATATTTCAAAGTCTTTTCACAAACGCCAAAGCTAAAAGAGCAGAGTTGTTCTTTATCTGTGTATCCAGAACCCAGAAAAATTGCAGAGCCAGGAATTTGTTGAGATCTTCACCAGAGAAAAAATGTCGGAGACTTCCTCTCAGCTAATGCAGGAAGAAATTAGCCAAGAGCTGTTTACAACTATACATTCTTCAGAGGAGGTTTATATCTATGAGGACGTGGCATATGCTACGCCTGGTATACCCAACAAGCCAAAGAGGGCCTATACAGAAGAGCTGAAAAGGCCCTAGGATTGCAAAAACAAGAAAAAGGGTTCAAGAGAAGTGGGATAATATCTATGATCCGCGGCTCACAAAAAACCCTAAGTTCTTAAGAGAAGCAGCCTGCGCAAGGTTGACAACAACAAAGGCGGACCAATCTACGACAAAGAAAATTTGGTTTAGTGGTCTGCCTCAATACATGGTCCCGTTGGTGCACTACTACCCAGAGGTAGTTGATGCTACTATCCAACGTTATAACCCTGATACCCACTACATTGAAGGTCGCAACTTAAGGGTGCACCCCACCCTGTAGGCTATCTGACATATGCTATGCATCCCAGACCCAAGTAAGAGAAAAGAGAATATTGAGCCCTTCTACCTTGGCAAATGAGAGAAAACATGGAGAGCGATGAAAAATAATTCAGAGTTCTTGGTGGAAGAGACTGGTAAGAAAGGCATCCCGACCACTAAACAGCTGAGTATTTCGTTGTCGCACGATGCGTTACGCGATGATCTACAAGGTGCCATGTCCATGCTAGCCTTTGTGTGCGGCCAAGATTCTAATGAGAAGGTGTAGACTTTTCAACTAGGACCAACATTCCAATTTTGCAAGCAACATGATCTCTTTTGGTATGATTTCGTTGAATTTATGGTAGAAGAAATGATACAGAAAATTGAGAATTACTAGGCAGAGAAAAAATGTAGGTTTCTTTCTTTCCTGGTCCACATGTTTCTGCATCAGAACCCAGATTTCTTCACCCGATATTTTCCGTTATCAATTTTTGATGAGCAAAATAAAAGGAAGCTAGTGTCAACATGGACACCTTTTCTTTCTGCATCATACGATAATTATGCGTTTTCAGACTATTTCATAGCTCTGGTCTTGCATGATTTAATCAAAAAAGGCGATGTAATCCGGTTCGATAAGGAGTAGACCAGATTTATGCAGAGTTTCATCCATGCTTGCGACTGGTTCTTAGGCAAAGATTTCACGATCCTCTATATGCGGGGTTTTACTGGTAAACCTTTCCTGCTCCCAGCCTGTGTCACGGATAGGGTGTTTGCATTAGAAATGTTTCGGCAGGTGTGCATAATTGATTTTACCTTCTGTAGCAACGAAAAGGTCAAGAAGAAGGGATTCTTCTCTTGTATGAAGAATTTCAAGTCGGTAACTCTAATTAAGAAACAATCGGACCTGCTATTGCAAGATAAGTTGGTTTATCTAGGGTTAGTGTTGGTAAATGATAAATGAAAATACAACCCTTTCGATGACTTATCGGAGCCACATATGAGAGTTACCCATGTTCCCCGACCTTACTGGGAGAAGCGACGTAACCCGCAGGCGGACAAAGATGAAGATTTTGTTGAATTGGCGTGTATTCCTACACAAGACACTAGAGGGCCATGGCACAAGTTCTACTTTGCTGTGGGAGTGGCCCAAGATGATGTCCTCATGAAACGTGACATATACAATAGGTTGAAGAAGAATGAGGAATGGAGTGACGAAAAATAGAAGCTTTCTAGAAGTACCACCAAGAAACAACACAGTTGGATACCCCTTACAACAGTCTGAGGGATGACCAAGAATTTGAGAGATGGTGGAATGAAGGTCATCCCAGCCCTAGCTCTAGTACTAATAGGAGCGATGACCTAGGGGAAGAGTCCGAGGGGCAATTCGAGGAAGTGGCGACATCAACCTCGTCTACGTCGAAAGGGAAGGGCCCCGGTCAGCCTGCCTATATGGCTACAAATGTGCATTTTAATATCTCAAGAGACTCGCATACACTTACTTGGGCTGCTAAACTAGCCAGGTTATCATTGCAGTAGACAGAGGTGATAGCCGAAGCCAGAGATACCCCACCTGCAAAGAGGTAGCGCACGAAAAACATAATCGGTGCAGGTTCGCAAGGACCCATCGGAGGCAAAGTGCTCGTAGCTAGTCAGAAACCTGAGGCTGAGGAGGAGTTGCTGACGATCCTAGAGCCACCATTGACCAGTCAACAGGTAAAATTCACTCATTTTGCTCTTGCTTCCCATTCCTTGGTATCTGCCCCTGCCTCACTAGCGATCCCTACCATAAGTACTGGCCCTATGTCTCCTACTTTTAGTCTGACATACTTAGTAGGCTTCGCCCAATTTTTGCAGACCTCTCCGCTCGTCTTTACTCCTCCGCGAAGCCTTACACCCACTCCTATCGCTTAGATTGTCCTTGCCTCGCTTTCAAAAAGCATACCCCTAGTTAGTGCCCCTTCTTTTTCTGTTGTTATTGCGGATCCTCCTCCATCGCAACAGGCTAACACCCCATTTACAACTCCACCAATCCAGCCAATGAGCCTTACAACTGATTCCCCAATTCCATCATTACAAATGACTAGTCTTGTTGTTGGTTCTCAAACCAAACTATGGAACGTGCCCCACTTCTCCCCACAAACTATCACTCTCTAGAAGAAACAAATGCCTACACCTATGAAAGTTACATATCCCTATGCCCTGCCTTCTGGTGCTCCTTTTGTAGGTGGGCTAGTTACATCGCCAGCCAAATTCATAGCACAGATAGATTGCGGAAAAGAGGCATGTGCAAATAGAATGAGAAAACGCAGGGCAAAAGATGATAGTGTTCCCGTTGAGCTAAAAGTACAAGCTCTTTATGATGACGCTTGGCAAGAATTGAAATTCGCAACCATGTACTCGAGGGTAAGAAAACCTTAGGGAGAAATGTAACTAGAAGACTATGAGATATTTGATGTAGGACTCGACATGAAGGTAGCCCGACCGCAAGATAAAGTTGAAATCGTGGAGGAAACGTAACGAGTAGTCACTTTCGACTTCCTTAAAACTGGTCGCTAGTTAAAGAAAAAGGATGAGTAGCTCAAAGCAGCAAAGGAAAGGGTTAGTTTTCTAGAGAGGAAAGAGAAATCCTTAGAGGCAAATATTGCCCGCATGACCGAAAGGGCGTTGATAGCAGAGGATGAGAGGAATAGACTTCAGGGCAAAATTGCGAAGACTCAGGTTGTCAACCCTGGCATAATAAAAGAGCTACAATCTAAGAACTAGGAGGTGGAGCAAAATCTGCAACTGAAGAATGAAGAACTGGAGTGGCTTTGCCTTGAGTATAATCAAGGAATGGCGCGAAGAAATGAAGCATCATACCGCCAATAGGTCAATATGAGAAAAAATTACGACAAAAGGAGGATGATTTTAAGGGAATAAAATCTCAATTAGAGGAAGAACTCCAAGAGACTAAGTCTTCTTTGAAAGAGCACTTGACCAATCACTCCTAAGCCGAGGAAAATTGGAATAAAGAAATGAGTAGCGCTATAGAGCAGCCAGCGTCTGAAAAAAGAAAAGGAACATAATTGGCTGAGGTCATTATTTCAAGGGATGCAAAGATTGCTTCTCTTAAAAGCTCTCTCCTAACTCCCCCTACCCAGCCAGACATCATTCCATTGATAAGGGAATTGTACATTTCCGACTGGGAAAAGATTAAAGTTTTTTGCCAGACACTATAGCCTACCCTCCAATTCATCGCCAAGGCATCAAGGCTAATCCAAGAGGCACATGATATGGTTGAGCAGTTCCCACAATTCATCTTGGAAAAGGTTCCTGAAGCCAAGGATCTGCTCATCAAACTATGCTCGGTCTCTGATGAGAACCTTGCTGGAGCGGGTATTGAGGATCAGGATGTTGTTGCTCAAACAACAAACAAATTCATCTATTGCCACTCCACCTTCTAGCGCTCTAAAGCAGCCGCGACTATTCTGAGTAAGACACTGGATGACATATGGGGAAGTTTCTCTGAGTTAAGCAATATGGGATTTCTGTCTCCGTTCCTTGAGGATGGCTCTATTGCCACTACCGAGCAGATTACAGAAAGGATAGAGGAGAAGGAAAACGACCCGGGAGCTTTCAGGGATTTCAGCCATCCTCCCACGACAACTGACATTGAGGGAGTCAATCATCCACTCTCACAGCTACTATTTCATATACAAATAGGGGTCAGCTTATCCAATGTGCTACTTCACAAGGAAACTATTGATCTAAGTGGAGCATAGAAAAATTTGCGTAACATAGTGAAGCCGCTTGAAGATGAGTGGTTGCCTTTACAAGCAGCTCTTTCCAATCTCTGACTCCATTGGCCTAATGAAATGGCACTTTGGTTTGTGAAACCAGAGAAATTTTGGGTTCTTCGTTCCTTAGTCGAAACACCCCTGATAGTCGCCAAAAGTTGTTAATAAATATTTAACCAGCTCCCTTCGAGTTTACTTTTCTATGCGTCGGCATGTGCATCAACAAGTCTACTCGGTCTTTTATCAAGGTTTTAATCAGCCGCTCCGCGTGTCTACGCTTCGCAACTTTGAGTATTGACCTTCATTTTGGATCTCGGGAAACTTCGTTGTGCTTCCATGTTGTGGCTACGGGATACTTTTGGTTCTTGTTTCCTTGGCGCCTCATCGAGCTGTGAAATGCTGCCACGAAGCCCTCGTTCCTAAAAGATGTTGGTGGGCCCCACAGTTGCTGACTACAATATGCACTAGCTACATGTCTAATGTTCGCAAATCCCTCAGCGCGGAAATGAATTAGCTATCACAGGCAGCGAAAGGCTGCCACGCGTCTCTGTTGCACCCAGCTGACGATCATCCCCTCTGTTGTTGGTACAGGCTCCAGTCATTTGACACGTGTAGCCCTAATGCAAATCCTCTGCAGCGAAGGAAGAAGGATTCAAGCGGGTAGCGAAAGGCTACCACATGCCTAACCAACGAATCTCACATGCAGGCGATGAACCAGATGAACTAAACAATGATATTGGTTGCTACGTATCATAGTCATTTGCACAGAGGGATGACACTTGTCTGATCGGGCTTGGCTGGGACCACCGCCATCATTGCAGAGGATGCACTTGTGCCAGGGATGACTCGATACTCGGTTCTAGATTGATCCTGTTGTAACGGCCTTGGGAATATTCTGATTCAGACATCATTGCCGGGGATCGCGAGATCTTTTCTGTTACTGCTCTCTGAGGCGGTGGGAGGTTTTTCATGCTATATATACTTTTCTTTGTGATGAGAAAAGGGTTTGGAATTTTGAAGAGATGCGCTAATTTTAGAAAAGATGCCAGGCCTTTGTTACTATTTTTTTGATTGCAAAAACTCTCAGACTGTACCAATTGTTCGACCTTTCTATTTTTTCATGCTATTTGATCAAACTGTGAATTGTGCTTTTTATTGTCTTAACATTTCATTTGAAAACTTCAATATATGTTGGATACAAGTTTGCTTACCTAGATCATGTCTAAGGACTATTCTCGGTAGTAGGAATGTATGCAATGATATTTTATGTCAATGAATGAATTGCCTATACTAAAATCTCAAATCTCTAATGTTTCTAGAACACTACGACACCATTTAGGCCCTTAAATCTATGATTTATCGTGCCCATCATTAAATATTGGCGAATCGCCTTAGGTTAGACTTTATTTTATCATATATGCTTCATTTTCCCTTTCTAACCCCATTATAGAAGAAGTCGGCTTCTTTAAAAATTCGGAAGTTACTCAGTTTAGCGAAAAAGGTCCCCCTTAGACTGAGTTTCCCATAAGGCTCTCTTACCTCGTCAAATTTTGGTGTCAACAGTTACAAATATAAAAGAACCCATCTATTTCTAACTTAGCCCTTGATGGGGATGAACATCAATAAAAAAGGACTTGAATGAATCCCTACAAACTTTTGGAAAAACTGTAAATGGCAAGAATCCACCCTACATGTGAATTAGATGTAAAGCTAAAAAAGAGCATACCCACATAACGAAAAAAATGACAAAAAAAATCACCTGGTATAAGAATATTGGGTAGCCTATAAACATGCAAGAACAATGACATATTTGGAGCCAATTTTGGTATATATTAAACAAAAGGTTTTCCTACAGGAGGCAACAGAGAGATGGGCAGGGGTTGGTGAGGAGCCACACAAAGTGCCATGTGCTCTTCTCCCACATCAGCTTTTCCAGGAAAGTGTAGGGAACCAGACAATATTCAGCTACATTCTGACATTAGAATTAAGTACTAAATAGTACTAAGCATTTTAGTTGGAACAACTGCAGCCGGTGGTGGTGCCTACAACAAAAGCTAATAAAAAACATAATTAGTTGATAAAAAAGTTGCATGTAGTTCTTGGTGTAATATTTCAGATGGATATTGTCGTGTAATCAATTTCCAACAATCTTACCATCCCAGAACTAACAAATATTGTGGTTCAAAGTCCACACCAATAAAGCCTATCCGCTACATATAGAAAATAAAACATGTCCATGACAGATAATCAAGTTATGGACATGCTACATCACTAACCAGATTCAATGAGTACAAACATGAACACCAATAGAAGCCCCTATATCCATTTAAACGAAAACAATATTGACAACCAAACACCATTAAAAAATAGCAGTAATGACAACAGAGCTCCAGGCTATAGTAAATGGTTTGTCTTGTCCTCATTCTCTCCCTCGTCATAATATTCTTCATCTTCCAGCTCCTTGGCTTGAAACTGAGTTCACTTCGTAATTGTCTTTCTTGAGTGGTTATGGGTTTGGGCTTACCTGTTTTTACCCATCTTTTTTTTTCACTTCATGATTGACTAGCTTGGCATGTGTTGGTTTTACATCCAGAAAGCCTTTACCTTAATATTTCATTAGGCACTTTACTGTTGCTGATGTACATGGCAAAGTATACCATCTACAAATGAGAAGCCATGACTTATCACTCCACATAAGGCCCAACAGAGAAAAGAAATTTACTATTTTTTATCAAACAACTCAAAGAGGCTAAGCTTGTTATTCATATTCAAAATGAAAGTCCAAAGGCTTAAATAGAAAAAAGCAATTGTGGAATCAGATGTTACCTAAACATTGCAAACCTTCTAGTCATAAACTGCTTACAAAACTGCCCCATCAACATCAACTTGTCCACATAAACATTATTAAAAAAATTCAATTCAAATGACATTCAAACAAGAGTCCAAACTGTTGTCATATCCAATTTTGTTAAATTCAGCAGGTGCGTCAATGTTATGCAATCAACATGCAAGTGCTTGTGAATTATTTATTTTTATTAGCAGTAAATGTCTTTTCTTTGATATTGCACGTAAAGGAGTAAGAAATGATATATGTATCCAGATCTAACAAAAAAATTCCTAGGAAGGGAAATATTAAATAAAAATCATCTAATTTTTGGCCTCACTAGTTTACAAGTAATATAATTACAGAGAAACACATTTTTTTATTGGACTGCCAAAATGTCCAAAAAATATTATAAACATTATCAAAAGTATAAAAGCTTGAGTTAACATAGAACTAAAAAAAATACCATTGGTTATCAACACGTGATTAACTAAAGATATGACTTTGAATAATTGTCATTGATGAGTGAAATAGGCAGGCACTAAAAAGAACTATCTTTATACTGCCCTGCACTTGAGTGGTCATTGATAGATGATAATAGCTTGTTATAACCATAGCTACTAACCCAACCTTTTCTGTACTAGCCTAAGCAATGATAGAAATTGCTGAAAAGTCTCCACAACATTTGTGATTTCAATTCATTGATACATTCCAACAACACAATCCAGACGTTGGAACCTGCAACTACCTTTTTTTGACAGCCAAGACACTGGGTCAATTTTACACTGTTGCCCATGAAGGGACGCAAGAAAGATATGACAATGTCCCCTCATTCATCTATCTCATTTGTCCATCAAGCATGCTGGTAATGATGAAGCTTAAACAAAAGCACTTGTCCTGCAACATTTCCAACAGCTAAAAGACCACCTGGACTAAAATCTAGTGAATGTACATACTGTAATGGAGTTTTGGGTGATGGAAAGTTGGAGAACACCGTGCAAAAAGGAAGATGAACCGATTTCAAATTATTCCTCTTCAACCTTTAACAAATGGCCAAAATTTGAGAATCGACATTGAACTTCAAATTATCCACAATAGTCACAAGATTTGTGAGGGATTTGGTAGGCCTTTTCACACCCCCAAGAAATTCATCCCTGTTGTAAATATTAACAATCCCACTATCAGAACCAGCTGCAAAAAACTTATTGTCTGGAGAAACACTTAATGCCAAGATGTTAACACAACCCTCATCATTCCCCTTGTGAATACATTTCCTCGTTCGAAGATCCCAATGATAAATCTGCCCATCACCACCGACACTTAGCAACTGATTTGCACCTTCTGCAAATGTAGCTGAACCAATAGACCCGTTCATCTTTAAATTCCCAATCAACTGTTTTGTCTTGGTAGAAACCAGCACAATATACCCCTCATTCCTATGGAAAGCAATCAAGCTTGAATCAAAGGACACTTCAAAACTCTCCAAACTCCTCTCCTCCCTTCCAATCAAACTACACACCCTATCCAGCTTCCCATTCACCACATCCATACTATAAAAATACTTCCTCCTACTTGCCACAATCACCTGCGATCCATTTGGGAAGAATGCAGCCTTGTAAATAGGTAGATCCTGAATAAAAATGCTTTGAATTTTAGCATTCCGCTTTCCATCAATCTGAAAAAGCTTCAACTTCTTATCAAGCTCGGCAGCAAGCAACAGTTGACCGTTCCTATGAAACCCCACAGACTGCACAATGGCATTGGATGGGTCCTTTGTATTTGCATATGTAAGTCTAGAATACTCAATCAACCCATGCAAAAGCTTATCTTTGCTCCTAACCACAAATTCCTCATTACTCCTCAACAAATCATTCCCATCTTCAAAACCCTCACTAGCCCTAAACCCTAAACCGTCGTCCTCATCAGAATCATCAGATCCAAACCCTACGCCCCTTCTTTTTCCTCTACCCGAATCAACCCACTCTGTACCGGGATTCAACCTAGCATGTTGGAGTCTTAACCTCCTAACGTAATCAATTCCTAAAATTAAGCCCTCATTTTCTTCTTTTCTTAATTTTTTCAGTCGATTTACCTTTGAAATGTCGACGAGTGCCTAGGTCTCTTTCTCGTCAATCCAAGCAGGCTTTCTTTCTTCCTCTACGCAACCATCTTCTTCTTCAAATGCAAACCTTTCGAAACCTGGGGTTTTATCTATAAACCACGCAGGTATTTTTCCATCATCCTCTTTGTATTGGTTTTTATCAAATCAAAAGAGAAGGCTTTCAAGCCTCTTCTTCTCTATATTTTCCTTCTCTATTTCTAATTTTTCTTCCCTTGCACGCCTGTTCTTTCTTTTCCTTGCCATCTTCCCCGTAGTCGGGTCAATATGTCTATTTTCTTGTGAATCACATTCTTCATCTGTATTATTGTCTATTTTTTCATTAATACGAGGGTTCCTTTCCTACTGTGTTTTACTCGAGGATTTTCGTTCTTCGTGTTTCTTCATGTTGTTTGTGTGACGCTCTTGAACATTTTGAGAAATCATGGCAGGCAAGTTATCTAATTTCTTGGATTTGTGCTATTGTGCCAAAAATTATAATTAAAGTCTTGCAACCTGAAATTTTCCTCCCTACAGATAGTATGAAGCAAAGCTGATAGGGTTTTCATCTTAAAAGTTCTTTTTGTACAGTACTGGAAAGTATTTGGATCACTAAGAACTAGTTTAGGGTTTTGATGAAGTTATAAGAATTAAGAATACAAAAATGATGTAATATGTTTCAAACAGCTTCTATGTTAAAATTAAGAGTTTGTAGTGTTTTTCTTTCAGTTTGGTGTTGTTGTAAATTGATATTAGTTAGTTGTAGCTCTTTCCCACATGGTTGCTTGGTTTGTTTAGTGTGGTTGGACTATTGTTTTGTAATTTCTCTTTTTAGATATCCTTGGTTATCATTCTTTATGTATTTTTTTGCTTTGATTCAATAAAAAAAAGTTATAAATGACATTTATTAGATTAAAAACACACTATGTAGGTTTGGTTATTTTAATTTTCTAAATTTCTTTCTTTTGTAAAACTCAACAAATATCAATGTAAAAATTTAATATGGAAAAATGATTTTTTTAATTAAAACCAGCAAAGTAAATACAAAAACTATTTTCAAAAGCAGCATGAATATTAAGTTCATCCAAATGCAATATTGTGTAACATAGTAATCAAAGTGTAATGACCATAACTTATAGGTACCTAAAGGAGAATGAGAACTTGGTTGTTCACAAGTAGCATCTTGGTTAATTGGGTTCCCATTTACTAGACTCAAGGGTGCAACAAACCTAACCAAGTGAACCAATGCAATATTGTGTAACATAGTAATCAAAGTGCAATGACCATAACTTATAGGTACCTAGAGGAGAATGAGAACTTGGTTGATCACAAGTAGCATCTTGGTTAATTGGGTTCCCATTTACCAAACTCAAGGGTGCAACAAACCTAACCAAGTGAACCATTGCCTCGTCCACCCCAACCAAGTGGACCTAGCAAGCTATCTCAAAAAATAATCCTATTATGATGAAGGCAAGATCATGGACTTAGGTGACAAGTGAAGATTGGTTTTTTCCAAGGATTAATTGGGAAGACGACTTCAATGTATCGTATTCTACACCAAGGGTCGACCCTCATACCAAAAGGGTCAAGTATACCATCAAAAATTGGGAAGAGGATTTCAATACACTAGGCTTGAGCCTCAATCCCAAATGGTCATATAGGCACAAGAGAGATTTCCACAAGACCTATCTAAGCTAGTGGATTCCAACTTTTCCCCTAGACCATTGGTGACAAGTCTATCCACCTAAGAAGAAGTAACTTTCAACATGTATCCTCTTGTGATCTTAGTGATATTTTCAGCTATCTTCTTTGTAGTATAGGTAGCACCCAACATCAATCACCTCCATCTTATAAGTGATTGTTTGCTAACCCTCCTAATGCAATGGTCAACTTTGATTTCTATTACTTCCACAGTAGGGTAACTACCAATTCATTTGCTCCCAGTATCACATCTAGGGTAGCCCTTGGCAATCCTTCATCTTTATGATGTAGGTGAATGTCGACTAGTCCCTAAGGTACATCAATATCCTAGACAACAATCATTGGCATGGTCAAATGAATGCATGTCACTACTCCGATACCCTGGAGGTTCAAACTTGGGTCATCTACTAGCCTGGAAGTTCTAAAACTCTAGCCACAATTCTTAAGGGGAAGAGTAATCTAAGGTGAATGGAGATTGATTTGAGACAGGTAGGGATAGATTGTTATAGAGTTTTCTATACATGTATGCTAACATGAACTAGAATTATCCAACCCTTATATTTCTAGGTTGACCTTGTTGTTCGCCATGTTTAATGATTATAGGTATATGCATCATTGACCAAAGGTGATGGTAGTGGCATAATGTCAAGAATTAAGGATATGGTATCCCTCCTTCTAATGCAAGTACAACAATAGGCTTGTGAGAGGTGAGCCAAAGTCTATGGTGGTGGCAATGACTTAGTGAAATTCCATCATTTATTATTTGACCAACCAAATAAGCTTATCTCATTCCTTTTTACCAAGTTGAACTTGTGGATTATATAGCTAGATTTAAGCCTTTTCCTTGAGTTTGATGGTTTGGGTGACTTAAGGAAAACAACAATATCCCCTTAATTTATTTGAGCATAAAGTATGAATGGCAATGAACACACATTTAACCACCAAGATAGCCAAATTTTAGCAAAACTTATTTCCTCAAATTTTAAAATATGAATAGCACCAAGGGTCCTTAGCTACCCTCCTATTCCCATAAAAATAAGGTTTGGTACTTCTATGTCTATTTCCAATGGAAATCAAGCTTATTTTCCTTTTCTTGCAATCATATTAACTAATTTATTCCCCTTTTATTTTTGATTGAGACTATTGGTTTTCATACTTCAACAAGAATTGGATGAAAAAGTAGTTTGATTGAAGACTCAAGTTCATAAATTTTTTGAGCTTAGCAACTTGTCACCCAAAGGGAAGATAATCCAAATCTTTGATACACCAGACATTTCAAAATAAGGAGCAATTTAATAAAAAAATTACTCCCAATTTTGGTGAGGCTTTGGGATTTCCTAGTGGTGGTTGTTTTCAAGTCCAAATTTCTTATTCTTTTTAACCAATAGTAGGTAGGTGGGGAAAAATTTGTATTTTGTTGCACATTGCCTTCTCACTATTAGGTATGGCCTATTAAGATCAAATTGATATTGCTACTCCCATAATATCTTCTTTAATCTTTTGTATTTCATTTTCAGGTTTTAATAATAAACCCCATATCTACTCCCTTAATTTCTTCTACTAATGTAACTTTATTTTTGCAAGAGCATTTAAAATATTTGGGCATGCACATGAAAATTAATTGCAATAATTTCTTACCTTACACAAAATAGTGTATGGACATAATGATATTGTAGCTTTCATAAAGTCTATTCACAGAGAAAATCAAACTATAGCTAGGATAAAGTTCTACCTTATCTTATTTAGATTTGAAACATGATATCTTTGACATATAAGGTACAAATTACACATGAGGAAATAACAATGCATAATCTCCTTCTTTCTACTCTAATTGTTATGATCCTAATATGATATATTCCTAAGTATATATTATGTATTCCTAAGGATAAGCACTTGTGGCATGCTTAACCCTGAACCGAAGGCAATAGGGTGCTCCACCTTTTAGGAGATGGAACACAAGGACAAGGGGACCTATTTCACTCTATTTCATTAGGAAACCAAGATCCCTCAATCAAGTGACTCAATTGAGGGAAGGGGCTGCTACTAATAGGACTAGTAGGAGGTTTCCTTAGGTGTGATTAAAAAGGGGGTTCACCACTAAGCAAATGCTTATAAATAAGGAAATGCAAACACAAATAAACTAAACCCTAGAAACTTAAATATGAAATTAGATAGAAAAATAGAAAGATATAGAAAAGTACTTGGAGGATAAGAGATGACTAAACAAGATCTAAAATCTTTGAAATTTGTTGCTTCTGATGTGCACTGGGACTCATATGCCAGACTAGACGATTTAGTCCCAACCTAGGGGTTTTGGGTTGAATATAAAATATGCTATTGGCAAACCAGGATCTACTTAAAACTGTTGAAAAGAGGTATATTGGGACTCATACGCCCAAGGTGGTGATTTAGTCCCAGTACTAGGGTTTGGCTGAAATTTTTGTATCCTCTAGTGATCTTTTGTAGCTTGCATCTTGTTTGATCTTCGAGTCTGAAAGTATGAATTATGAGTTGTAGGTGAGTTTATGTGAAAATGACAACTTCTTGACAACTTTGACAACTTTCTTCAATCTTGCAACTTTTTCTTCAAAGGATCTTTAAGCTCTAAATCACCTAGATTTGCAATCACACATGAAGAGGAAATACTTTTGTTGTGTTAGGGAATAGGGGTTTGCCTTGGTCAAACCCCGTTTTGGTAATCAAACCTTGAAATGAAATGAAATAAAATGAAGAAATGATGAATGAACAATACACAATGTTGCAACTCACCAAACCCTTGATATAAAGGTTGCAAACTTGTGTGAAATGACTAGCATGAATGTGAATCTCGACTCTTGATCTTGATATGAAATAATGTATTTGAATGCTTGCTTGAATCATGAAAACCTGCATCGCAAATGTTAGTCCACAAACACACATGATGTGTGATGACTTTGACATGATGCTTGAATCTTGAATGTTGCTCCAAATGCTTGATAATCAACTCTTGAATTCTCTTGAATACTTGAATGCTCTTGTGAAAGTAATCTTGATTGCTTGAAATTTTTCTTAGCTTGTTAAGAGAAATTGTGTGAAATAACCTTGTATTTGTACTTGTTTATGCCAAATTTTCTAAAACACATGAATTATGATTGGTCATTTATGAAATGTTAGGTTTATCCTCAAAGAAATCATTAAATAAGGCTTGTGGATGTAAAATAGGACCAAGTAAGGCATAAAGAAGCCTCATTTTAACCAGGAGGGCCCAAACAACCGTTAAAATGTAAAGGGATACATTTTTATACACTACAAACCCTAACATAAATATTAGTTAATACACTAATACCCCTTAATTAAGATAAGGGGCTTATGTCCCCAGGTAGTTTAGCCTATAAATAAGGAAGAGAACTCTCTCGTATTATCATATCATGCAATATTTAATTCATATGTTATTATTTGGTTATTGGAGGTCACCACCTCGAAGTGGTTTGCTATATTTCTGATTTTTATAAATATTTCCAAAAAAATAACTTAAGTGGTATCAAAGCTATGATTTGGGCGATTTTTTTTGTTTTTGCTATAACTTCCAAACCAATGTGACTTTGGATTTGATTTTTGTTGGGTTTTGTGGTATGTATTACAAAAGCTCCAAAAACAAAATTCAAACTTTTAAGGTACATTTTCTAAAAGTTATTGAGATTTTATATTTCTTCATTAATTTGCTCTATAAGCCATAATTTTTTTAATTTTCTTAAAAAAATTACATTTTTTGAAACATTATCAAAAATTAGACAGGGTTAGTTCTTTGTAATTTTCTATTGGAAGTAAAATAAATTCTTTAATTTACTAGCCAAAGCTTAGTTAAAACTTTAATTATTTTGCTCTATAGGCTGCAATTTTTATAAATATATTTTTGAGAATCTTATCAAAAATTAGGTAGGGTTAGTTCGTTGAAATTTATTTGTATTCATAAAATATATTACTTAATTTAGTGGTCTAAGTTTGGTCCTACCTGAAACATCAAATTCTCTCACACGAAATACTTTCCTACCTTATTAAATCTTAAAATAAAAACATATTTGAAATCATGCCATCTTTAGGATTAGAGGACCTTTCTACACATACAAAATATAAGGACCCATTTTATTTTCCACCACCTAAAATTGATGAAAGGGTTCCACAAGGACATGAAACAACAATACATTTCATTCAAGATGAATTATTTGACCCATTTTTAAAATCCTTAAATGAGGGTTTAGATAGGTTTACAAAGGAATTATTATCAAAATTAAAGTTCCAAGAAAGAAACCAAGGTGGGAACAACCCTAACAAACCAAATCAAGGGATAGCAAACCTTTTTTAGGTCAAAAATTATACCTACCAAGAATAAACATTCATAAGTTTGATGGTAGAAATGTAATTTCATAGATAAGCCTCAAGAACAACAATTTAAACTTCACAATATACCAAATAATGCCATGGTTGACATAGCTTTACTATATTTATAATTAGGACATTACCAATGGTGCCAATGGAAGACGAGTGACAAACAAGGACAAATGTTCAATTGGAAAGAATTTAGTAAAGAATTAGCAACCTTCTATGAGCAACCATTATTTGAAAACTATTTTACCCAACTAAAAAAAATAAAAAATTAAGGTCTTTATTTGAATATAATGTTGAGCATTTGAGATTTGTACTTAGAGCTCCTGAGGCGACACCTTACCAAGGGCTACAATTGTACATGAATGAAATTAAGGACCAAATTCATCATGATGTTTGTTTGTTCGAACCTTGTACAATTAGGAAAGCAATGCAACAAGTATTACACATTGGTAAAAAAACAACATCAAAGGTGAAACAATGAGAGTAACTAATAAAATGTGACTAATGCTACTAGCAAAAATATGGAAAAAAATTAACATGAAAGAAATTAGCAATCTTTCTCTTGGACAAGAGATAAAGAAAACAAAAAAGGCCTATGTTGGAATTGTGATAGAAAATGGTCAAGGAGTCATAATTGTTCTAGTAGTGAGGAAAATAATGAGATTGAAGAAGAGGAAGAAGTACCTACAAAAGAACCAAACATAAAAAAATATGAATAATAATTTTGAGGAAAAAGAAAGCACTAATATCTCTACATACATTGAATGGAATAAATGTACCACTAACACTCAAAGTAATTAGTAACATAAAAAATAAAGATGTGAAGTGTTAGCTGATAGAGGTAGTACACATAATTTTGTTGATAGACGATTAGCTAATGAGCTCAATTGTTTTGTTTATCTAATATCTAATTTTAAAATCATGATAGCTAATGGAAAACAACTACCTTTGTTGGGAATAGGATGACATTTAATTGCAATCCTAAACATTATTTCATGTATCTCCTAAGTCCTTGGAAAGTGTTCCCCAACACTAGGATTAGAAAGAGATTAAATTCGAATGAAATGAACATGTAAATTGACATTTGTAATTAATTACAAATGACAGGAACATGTGGGGATGCCCATGAAAAGCTCCTACAAAATAGGAGCACATGGGGCACCCACATGGAAGGTGGAACCCACTTTGAGTTAAGTTAACTATTTGGAGAAAAAGATAACACTTTTGAAATGCATGTAAAGATCCTAGAAGTTAGGGATTGATGTTTACATGCATGGAGTTCAGTTTAGTTCAATTCAATTCAATTCAGTTCAGTTTAATTCAGTTATGGTTTAGTTATCTTCAATTGCATGTAGTTAGTTTCAATTGAATGCTAGTTGACTTCAGTTGACTTGGAATGCATGACTAATGACTTATGACAGATAACAAGTAGTCACTACCTTCAGTTAATAGGGGATGATCAATCATGCATGATATTTGCATGAATGGTAGAGATATATGTTTTAGTTAACAAAGATTGACTTGGACCCACCTTGGGCGCCCAAGTTGGCATCTTGGAGTTAACACCTTTGCATGATAAGATATTTTAGAAGGTTGAGTTAAGTGGGCCCATTCTTGGGTGCCAACTTTGAGGATAAGCTTACAAGATATCTTTAGAATCAACATTGAGTTATGACTTCAGTTTGGGACGCCCAAATGGACGAAGGACTTGTTTTGACATTGTTCTTCATGGTAGAACTCTACTTGCAAAGAATAGGCATGGGTTTTGTGAGATAAGCATTGTGCTTTGTAATTGTAAACTCTTTGGAGTTTACAAGGCTCATTATTGTCTATTTATTGCGGCAAGTTGAAGAGAGTTTATCAGATTTGATTGCAAGTTGTGAAGAAGAATTGTTGAAGGCAAAAGAAGCATCTCAAGCAAGGATTGGAATTATTGTAATCTTAATATGAGATTAAATAATACATTGATTCTTGGTGGAGTTTTTTCCCGAAAGGGTTTCTCCACAGTATATGTTGTGTAACTTCTATCTTTTGGCCTTATTCTTCTACAATATTTTGTCTAGATCTATAAATGGTAAAATGAATCTAAACAGATAATCATCCACAAAGAAATTGCAACAAAGAATACTTAATTAGATCTACAACTACAATAGTTTTACAAAGTATTAAGCTACATAATTACCTCCATTTTCAACAACCTTAAGGTGGTAAATTCCATCATATAAAACTCTTATGGGAAATTACCAACTAGATTCATAAATTTTTGCTATATCTATTAGGGGAGTGGATGTAATTTTGGGTGTGTAATGGCTTAAGCAATTAGGAATTGTGATATTGGAAAAAGGTATGTAGGGTGTAAATCATACCCATTCCAATATCACAAGGTAAAGGGGATTAAAATTGATCTCAAATATCCACTTGGCTACTAATCTCAATGGAAGAACCAAAATGGTGGATGGGGATTTTAGTCCCTTTTGTGGAGGTGGTTGTGTATGTGGGATGATGTGATTGTAAAGTAATTTTATAATGCAATGGTGTTCCTAGGTTAATAATGAAAATACAACAAAATGAAATTATTTATGAAAAATACAAAACTACAAGATAGAAACAAAATTTAGAAGAGTAGTTGGTAGACATAGAGGAACCTAGCATATGAATTTGAGCTTGCTCTAGCTAGAAAGGGGCATTAGGCACCCTAGATTGGGAAGCATATGCTCATAATCAAGTTCCAAACTCTTGTTGCTCCTTGTTTGTAGGTCCTTCTCTAGACTCAGTATCAAAATCTTTGTCTATCACTAATAAAATCCACTTTCGCTAATTTATTGACTTGTAGGGCTTGAATGCTTGAATGAACAATTAGGTCTTCAATCCTCTCTAATTTCATTTTAGATATCCAACCTACACACAAGAAAGAGAGGAAAGGGTTGTGCCATATAGGGTCTTGTCTAATTCAACCTCATTTTGGTATTTCTACCTCCATAATGGCTATGATGATGTAAAAGAGAGCTTACCCTTGATCGGGAAGAGTGATAAATAAGTGACAAATTGACAATTGTTGTAACTTACCACTCATATTTGCATTTCTTAATGGACTAAAGTAATTGTACTCATCACCTTCAAGGATAAATTGATACTTTATTTGAAGTCCTACGAGTGTTAGTACTCACAAAATAAATAAACATGAAACATGAACAAACTCACATGAAAATACGATGCACTGCTAACATGATGCTTGACTTGAAATGACACTATTATAATTTTGCTAATTTTGCTCTTGATTGCTCAATTGCTCAATTCAAAGTGTTAGGATTGCTTCTCAAAATTGTTAGGCTTTCAAATGATGAAAAATATATGTATTTATATGTATTATTTAATTTCTGACAAATTAATTATCGATAGCTAACAAATGATTTTAATTTTTTAAATGTTAAAATGCTGACACCAACATATTTTAAACTGAGCCAAAATAGGCTGGACAAGGGTGTTGGGCACCCTAGTCCAAACTATCATTTTGGGGCCTTAAATATCGGTAAATGATTATTAAATCTTTATTTTTATTTCCACTTTTGATTTTTTAAATATTATTATAAAACATGAAAATTAAATGCACAACTAGGTCCAAGCACATGAGGAGGAGCTAAACCTAGTGTGAAATTGTCAAGGGGGACAATTTATGATGCCACAAAAATAATATCTTTCAATCTTCAAGAATTATCCATGGCTTTTAGGATACATGGGAAAATGTATGCACTTCTAAGAATAAAATCACCACCAAGTGAAATCATTATCTCTCATAGGATGGATAAATTACTCAAAAAAGGTTCTTATAATACAGGGGCACTATTACATTTTATAGAAGCACAAGATATGATAACTCAAGATCAACCAAAAATTCAAGAGATTATTCAACACCACCAACAAGTATTTAAAGAATCCAAGGTTGTAACTCTAATTGGAGACCATAATCATGAAATTAAATTAATGCCATGAATCATTGTTCATCCCAACAAAAAATCATATTTATCCCCTATGCTTATTCTTAATAAAAAGGATGATCCATGGAGAATGTGCTCACATTACAAGAAATTAAACAAAATTACTCATAAAGATAAGTTTCATATTCCCATTGCTAATAAATTGGAAGAAATTTTTTTTATGAAAAACAATCCAAATGTGTCTTTAGGGTGAAACAAGTAGAATACTCAAGACATTTGGTGTCACTTGAAGGTGTTATGATGGACTCTAAAAGGAGAGGATTTTTGGGTCTAATAAGATACTATAGAATATTTGTTCACACCTATCATCCTATAAAGAAAATTTTCTTTTGGGAAGGTATTAAATTGAATATCTAAAAATTTGCGGTAGAATGTTTGATATGCGAACAAAATAAAAGGGAAATAATAGACTCCAAGCCTCTTACAAATATTAAGCATTCCAATACAACACTAGGCAAAAATATTAATGGACCTTATTATGGGGCTGCCAAAGATAAATAATATTGATGTAATCTGGCTTGTTGTGGATAAACTAATTAATAATGCATATTTTTGTGGACTCTCATTTATTTTCCACTAATATTATGAAAAAAATATTCATACAAAAATACAAAAAATTAATGGAATTTCTAAAATCGGATTGGAAAATAAAGCCACCTCAAAATTCCTAATCAAGTGGAAGAATTTTTCAGTTGAAGATGCAACATGGAATGATGAAAAATTCATACGAAATATTTTAGAGTTGCCAAGCACTGAGGGCAATGATTTATTAAAGGGGAAGGGAATGCTATGATCCTAATATGATGTATTCATAAGTATATATTAAATATATTCCTAAGGATAAGCACTTGTGGCATGCTTAACACTAACATAAATATTAGTTAATACACTAATACCCCTTTATTAGGATGAAGGGGTATGTCCCTATATAGTTTAGCCTACAAATAAGAAAGAGAAATCTCTCTCATATTATCATATCATACAATATTGAATCATATCTTCTTATCTAATTATTTGAGGTCACCCCCTCGAAGTGTTCTGTTGTATTTTTTATTTTAACAAATATTTCCAAGTAATATCTTAAAACACTAATGACAAGGAAATTTTATATCGGTTAATTATGGTATTCTCCATACAAATATGTTTATTTAGTCACACTAGGCCAGCAAGGTGATAAAGGTCAAGGTTGGTAGTAATTTACATAACTCTCGTTCCCCTATATGGTCAAATCCAAACAAAACAAGATTTACATAATCACGATCATAGGTCATTCCACACATTCCCCCAACCTTCTTAGTGATGGCCTTGTCTAATAAATTCAACTTCCAATTAAATAACTTTAACTAAACACTAATTTCCCTAGTCAGTTCCATTAATCTAGAGAACAACATCCATGCCAAATGGCTTAACCTAAATACTTGATGATAACAAAATTTTGTTCCTTTCCCAACTCAAAATAATGTTTGGCCAATCCTTATTACATCAAGGGCTAAAATAATTCATGAAAAATCGTAGTTATAATGGATTTGAGTAATCATGTGTGCAAAGTACTAAGGCATGCACAAAGTTAGTGATGCAAGCTACATGTTCATTACACAGGGTAAGGAGGAACACACTTATTCTTTTCTCTATTTTTATTTTTCTTGTTTTTATTCAAATTAACAAGCATTGTAGGAAAACCTATTGAAATTTAAGCTTCCTTTGAGGTACAAAAATCACCAAAGGTATATAGAGGGAAGGAAATCAAATAGACTATAGCTTAGGGTGAAATATAATTGATGAATCTTCCTTCAAATGAGTGCATTGCTTCCTAACGCCTTTGATATCTCACCTCCACTTTAATTGTGCCCAAAGTACCACATTCAACATTTAGGCCCCTTCCAACAATTGTGCCAAGATTTGGATCACCCTCTTTTGTCTCCTCCAATCTCGTTTAACCTCTTTTGCTCACTTTTTTGGTTTTTCCATATAACCAAATTATCCAAAAACACATTTTTAAGGAAGTCCCCTCCTCTCACATCCTTCCTCTACTTTTTTATGCCATTTTCATCCCTTCCAAAGACATTTTTATGGGGATCATCGGTTTGCATGTCGAAGAAATGGAGGGTTGTGATGCCTCCATAATGGCACGGTCAATCCCCCATCTTTTCCTTGTGGGTCATGCCCATTTAATATGGGTCATTGGTGTAAATTCCATGTTCCAACTTATTCTGTAGTCTCTTCTTTTATTATTATTTTTTAAATATTTTTCTTTCATTTTGTGTTTTTATTTTCATTCTTTATTTGATTTGTAATCTATGTATAATTTAGTTTCTAGTTCAAGTGTTTTGAAATGTGACTAAATCATGTTGCTAGATAATCCCCATATGATGGTCTTATTTATTTCCCACACCTTAAAATAATTAGACAAAGATGGCTAGTGTTGTAGTATTTATTATCACTTAGTTGATAAAGCTTACGAATTCGTCGGCTTGCTATTGATGACTCATGTAGAACATTTATAGGGAGATGGGAAGTTTAATAAACCATCTACCTCAAGTAAAGTAATCAAATTTATTACTTGCAATTGGCTAATATATTCATAATCAAGTGGTATATTTAGGGCTTGACCTCCTAGTTACAAGGTAGGGTTAAGAGGCTCAAGAATTATTACCAAGATAATTTGCTAGCTTCACTTTTGTTGCACCCTATGCACCTTTCAATTCTCATGTGCACATCATTGCAAAAAAATAGTACCTAGTTAGTTTGAAACATATAACATATAGGTATGGATAAAACCATGATGAAAATTAAAACAAATCATTTACTTCATAACCTTTAATTACTTAATAGTGGTACTAATTAATGATTAATATATTAAGTCTATAACCTTAATCATTAGGTGCATACGACATTCAAAAATATTAAGCACAATATCAGTTCAATGCTATGGTTTCTACCTTAGTCTGAATTACATCAAGACCTTGGGAATTTAACATGAAAAGAAAGTATAAGGTTTGTAGGGATGTGATATTCTACTATTAATTTTAATTATCAATTACTTTAGGTTTTTAAACATTTTCTTATTTTAACAAATTTATAAAGATATTGTAACTAAAGTAGCCACATACATGGTTTGAATGTCATCTAAGCTTCACATTGTTAAATAAAGTGTTTCTCTAAATCAACTTCACCAACTATACAAAGGGCATATGTCCTCTTATTCAATTATTTTGTTCTTCTTTAATTTAAATATTTCACTCTAAATGTGATGAAGATAAGAAACACCTTGTTATTTGTTGTAATTTTGCATAAACAAGAATTCTACAATAGACAAAATGTCTAATAGCTAAACACAAAACAAGGGTTTGAATATTTTTCATATCAGACTAAAATCAAAATTTCTTATTCAATGGAATGAAAGAGCTACAATATGTTGGTGTGAATGTTTATATTATCTAGCCATTTTAACTCTTAGGTCCTATACACATAAGGTACATTCATGGTTTTTTTTGGTCTCATATCATATGGTTAAGACACTTATCATTATCATATGTTGTCCTCTCATTTTACCTTTCCTATATCATTATTTCATTCTCTAATCAAGCATTCATTTCTTGCTACTCTCTTATGGGAGGTTATTTTCGGTTTTGCAAGTGATCCTGATAGCTTGAGTGTATTGCACGACTCTTACATGGTATTAAAGCTTCACATTTATAATTCTCTTCTCAAATCAAGAAGTGATTCAAGTATGATCATTTTTTTGGGTGTATTTCTAGGAAAAATGGACCTCACTATTGAGTTTAAAAGGCCCCAAAATCTATATTTTCATATAAAGTACTCCATGTTTTAGGGATTTTTTTTTTATAGTATGGATTTGTATTGTATGATGTTTCCATACTATAATATTGTTGGATTAGGGTATAGGTGATATTATGTGGGCGTACTCTTTTTAGCAAGAAACATGAGACACAAACCGAAGCTATGAGCCCAAGGATTCTTTAAGAGTTGTATTTATACACTAGTAACAACAATAGTAGAATGACCAAATATTAGATGCATTGCAACATTATTCTATATTCCTAACATAGACCATAGTAAAAAATCCATTCAAGTATCCTTATAATACCTTCATGTATTGCATTCATATATTCTTTAATATAACATAGTTTGAGTTCACAGTCAATCCTTTTTATAGCTTCTTCTTATACATTACATTTTTCTATACTCCTTTCTTATATTATATGTCATCTATACATATATGTTCTATTTGGGCTGTTTCCCTTACAATGTATTCCTATTCCTATTAGGCTTGGTCGGATTTATACTCAACATCCTTTTTGTGATGAGTTATGGTAGGTTTTGTTGTTGTTCGTAACTTTGTTTTGTATTCTATCATCAACCCTACCAAAATCATCCCCCCTTTCATAATTGTGTCTTATCTTGAAAGACATGCAAAATTGACTCAATTTATAGGCAATATGTTCATATATATCTCTTTGTGTCAAAGAAAGGTGTTGTCCCAATGTGCCTTGGCTTGTTGGAGGACCCGCACTTGTGCATTGACTTGTGATAGGGTGTGCTATTCTTTGGTATTGTTGAGGAGATTTGAATTTTCTAAAATACATGTTATGCATCACAGAGGAGGCCTGTGACATGTGTTATTCATAGACTAATGACCTCTCTTAATTGTTTGATTTTTTCTTTGATTCCCTCTCTCTAATTTATAGTTGTTGCAGTTGAGTGTGTAGGTCTTCCATATATTCTTTGATTGTTCCATCCATGTCTTGCATAACATCATATGCTATTGATACTTGGAGAATTTGTTGTTCAATATGATATATCTACCCTTTTAGGTTTTTTGTTAAATTTGACCATTGTAGACATAATTGATAGAGAGTATTAATGTCATTAGCAGTTGTTAATGGTGGTTTTAACACAACCAACTCCGAGTAACAATAGATCGCTGCTCCTCTCTCAAAGAAGGGATTCCTACTCCAAGGTTCTTTTATAGCTAGGTCTTGATTGTGAAAGACAACCTAGTGGTCTATGTGATCAATTTAACAAGGGGCCTTTGCTAGTAACCTAGAATTCAATAATACATAATCTCAAATCTAATTAGAAATAACATATATAAACTATTTTGAGTGTAGATTTTTTCTCATTTTATCAAGCATATAACAAGCTTAGTAGATAAAAAAAATAGTTACTCTCAAAAATTTAAATTTATCCTAAATTATATGATCAAAGAAACATCAAAAGAGAATTAAGATTGAAGTAAAATAACTAAAATTAAATGGACAATGATAAATCCAATTCCATTTGTTAGGTATGACTGGCTAATTAAAATCAAAGAAATCAAAACTACACTTATCAACATTCACACAATCACATACAATAACAATGTTATCTTCTAAGGTAAAACACAACAATAAATTCTCAAATCACATCTAATCAAAACACCATATTACATGCACAAACCTGAGACACAATTTTACTTAAGATCATAGAAAAATATATATTTTACCAAATCAATCAAGTTAGACGAATGAAATGAAACATACCATTACCAAGATTAACACCATTTGAGGAACAACAAGCATGATCCTTTGATTTCCAAAAATTTAATCTAGATACAAACTATCAATAGAATATCCACATGGAAAATGTATATAGTTTGTTGTAATCCAAAATGATTTCTAACCCTTACAAATGTTTCAAAAGCATATATAAATAGGAACTAGGCATCCCAAAATTTAAGGATCTTAAAGAGTTTAGTTAAAACTTAAACAAAGAAGACTTACCTTGATTGAAAAATTAACTAAAAATAACTACAAATTGAACTAAAAACCTACTTGATAGCATAATGTTTAAGAGTCCTTAGAAATAAATTGGCCAATAGTCTATCCTCATAAATAAAATATATGAATGTTTAGCTTCATATGATCTCAAATGTGTGTTAGGGTCACTCTTTCCATCATACAAAAAAAAATAGGATTTTCAGTAGCAAATGTACAACAATCCCACAATTTAATATTATTATATTTTTAGCATTTTTAAATTCCTCACTATCCATCCCATTATGTGTTGCATCCACTTATTCCTCTACTTGTTATATCTTATAAGTTAGAAAATATAGTGTGAAATATGTAAGAATAAGAAGTGATTATTGAGGGAAACTATGGTGTGCATAAGAGAGGGTGTGGAGTATGAGTGATAAAAGAGATGATATAGTGAGGAAGAGGCATAAAATCATAAAGGTGAATGAGGGTATACATGGTTGTGGATGGATATATAAAATGAGGGATAACCATGCATGGGATAGGGTAGTAGATGTAGGTATGAAATGAGTAAAAGGGATATTAATATATTAAATAGTGGTGGATGAGAAAGGCATGTGGATATGATACATCAAGTGAGAGGCGAGTATCTCAAGATAAGTTAAGTTAGGACAAATCATATATTAAGGATGGAAAGTGAAGTAAGGATAAAAATATGTGATCAAACACTAGTAGTGAATGTACTATGAGGATAAGTGGTGGTGGAAAGGATAATAAATTAGAGGATGGATCAATGACAAAAGTTAGAAAGGAGATAGATGCAATAATCACAATGGGTGAAGCAATATTGGAAATAATTACTTGTAAGAGCTCTAATCCATTTGGATTTTTTATGAGCACACTGTGAATCATATTAACTAGCGGGTAAAAGTACAAACCTGTTTCACACTTTATTAAGGAATCAACCAACAACAAATTTTTTTTTGAACTTCGACCACATAAAAGTGGTCTTTATGTTTTGAATTTCAAAATGATCTCAACTAATGAAATGTAGAACTCTTGATGATGTTTATTCCTGTAATTTTTCAGATTTTAAAAAAATTGTTTTCATTATTTTTTATCAATTTAAGAATAGATTTTGGAATGCTGAAAATTTCAAGAAAAAGTGACGTTCAGTTGACATTGAGAAACAAATTGAAAAAAAATCATTTTCCCTTGATTTTTTTTCTCCAAATAAGTAACTTCAATATCTAGTGTATGGAGAAAAAAAAGAAATTTTGATGTATATTTTTCTCGTAATAACATTTTAAAGTCAAACTTACAAGAATTTGATAGTTTTCATTTGACATCAACTATTGTCTACCATTTTAATCATTTTCAAAAAACAAATTATACCCTTTTGAAGAGGATTCTCTCATGTACTGCACCATATAATTTTCAATTTTTTTAATATGTTTTACTACTTTTTTAAATTTCTAATTAGCCTCTTTTTTAACTTTAAAAACCTACTTATATATATATATAAACTAATCAAAATATTAAAAAATTACATATTTGGATTCTCCATTTTGAGCTCTACAAAAGGGTATTTTTATTTTTTCAAAAAAATATTCTGATTGAAGAAATATTTAGTTGAAGTTGAAAGTTTTAGAAAACTCTGAAAAAAGCTCAGTTGGCTACCAAGTAGGATGCCAACTAGACAATTTTGGCTGAACTGTTTTTGAATTATTAAATTATTGGTCTTATTTAATATTGTAATTATTTTGAGTGGGAGATAGTTAAGGAGGCAACTTAGAAAGCTTGAAAAATAAAAAAGACAAAGCTAGGTGTGGATTTTTGAGAGTTACACTTTGTGACAACTCATTTATTGTCCCTTAAATGTAGTAGTGGAAAATTGGGTGCCCAAGATTGAGTTGTTTACTTTATGCTATTTTGGGGTCCTTTCGAGTGGAGTGGGAGTCCTAGTTATCAACCAAATTTGGCAATTTCATGAAAGTGGGTTTAAAGTTGGGGTAAACCCACAAAAGTGGTTTACAATTTGAGTGAGGAAGGAAAAGTGGCAAAAAATGACCCCATACCAAAAATTTTAGTTTTTGGGGTTCGAATGAACCTTGGTTCTTGTGAACCAGTTAAACGCAAGGTGGACCCCATCCCACCAAAAAAAAATGAAAAACCCTTTTTGAAAGGGGGTTCAAATGAATCCTTGGTTCGCTTGAACCCCCCTTTTCACCACCTCCTTGCTCTCTGACACAAAAAAAAGAATTTTTTCCCTTCGAAGCTCGGGTTGAGGATAAAAATGGAGGAGAATGAACCAAGCCCCGGAATCAGTGTCCTCCTAAGAGCTATCAATGAACATAATTTTTTATTTTTGGTTTTGTATTATTTTTTTTTTTATTAAACATAGGTTTTTCATCAAAAATGAGTCTATGTTGTGAAAATAATTATCAATTTTTAATTTTTGTAAATATAGTGAAGTTAGATTGAAACAAAAAAGGGATATATACAAAAACTGCATTATATGATAGGCACTATGTTTGAATTGAATTAACTTCAAAACTTGATTGGATTAAAACAATTCTAAAAACTATCTAACCAGGTGGAAGCATAATTTAGATCAAATCTAATTGAAAGAATTAGATCCTTCAAAAAAAAAAAATCGTTATACAGTGCGCCACTTTTTTAAAAATGTTGTTTTATGAAAAAAAACCATTTTTGTGGGAGATGGAAAATGAAGTGCAATTTGATTCCAAAAATTTTGAAAAAATATTTTTAGAATCTAAAGACAAAATGTGATGAGACTCTAGTTTGCATCATCTTCAAATTCCTCACGGTTTAGCTGCTATAGGTGCTCAAATATGAAGATTTAGTTAAAAAAAATTATTTTAGTGTCTAGTTTGGCTAAAAATTGTAAACCACTATTGTGGGATCACCCGATGCCTTTTAGCATTTGAAATATTCATTTAATGTATTTTATGAGGATTTTTCTAGGTTGGGTTGGGAGATGGAGGTTGTAGGAAATGGAGATTGTGGAGGCATTATGGAAAGTGATTTGACAATTTTTGGAATTCATGATTCTTCCAGATTTTTGGTGAAGAGAAGGGGAGGCGTGGATTTTCTTGGAGAAGGTGAAAAAGATACTTTTTTGCAGGTTTTGAAGGTGTGTTGTAGCAGTATATGGATTATGAAATCCATGGTTGAAGATCACCAAGTTGGAGATTGAAGATTGTATATTGGAGAGCTAGTTTCATAGTGCTGGGAGATGATTTGAAGAAGAAGAATTGTAGCTTGATTTTTGATGTTGTTTGATATCACATAGCGGATCCTAATCTATTTTGTATTATTTTCTTTCAGCTTGTATGGTTGCACAAACTTGTGTAATAAGATTTTATTGAATTTGAGAAACTTTGTTACAAGTTAAATAAAGAAGATTGATTTTGTTGTTGCAAAATTTTACATCTTGTTTGCTATTGTCGGTGTTGAATTATTTTGTGTGAGGGTCGTGTGAGATTTCCCTTACATCAATCCATTATTTCTACCTATTTTCCTAGTTAAATTTTGATTAACAAAAAAATCTTTATCTTTTTGGTTTGCTATGTTATTCTACATTAAATAGTAATTGAATTATATATGTGCAAAAGAAAATAAACCTTCTATAAGCTTAGTTTAGGCTAATCTAATAGAATGCACACATATAAGTGCAATTAACCTAGACTAATTAATAAAGACTTGAAATTTGAAATGATGTGCTAGTAATTAAATACAAAATGTAAATAAAAATAAATGTACTTAGTTTTATAGTCGAGGAATGCAACAAGTCTACTATGGATGTGAATTTGATGTGTCTTGAGATAAAGAGTAGCAAGTAACTAATTGGTAATTACTTTAGAATCAAAATATTTTGATGACCCTATGTGAGGACGAAGTTGGTGATCAAGGACTAATATACAAATGTGAACTTGTTTTGCGCTCACAAATCCATAGTTATTATTATGTAGATCTTTGTTCTTTAATTTGTGTGATCACCTTTGACTTCTACATCTAAAATTTGATGGATTAGGGGTATTTATTATAAATACTTTTATGGGTTTTTACTAGTATGTCACAAGGGGACATATTCTCCTAGGTCAACCCTTGAAATTGTGTATAAATAATAAAAAACAACAATCTTCAGCTATACGAATGCTCCCATAAATGCTTGGGTAGAACTACATTCCTTTTAGTGCACCAATTTAAATAATAAAAAAAATATTGTGATTCTTTCATGTTTTTGAATGAATATTTCAGATTCCTTTGAATACAAGACATAACAACAGATCACAAAAATATGCATTTAGTCGACCGTAACCAAGAAGAGTAACGGTGGGAAGGATTCAATTTGAATTTGGGGCAAAGATTTCGTTATCATGAAGATGCGATCAGATTGCAAACTAATCTTAAGACATGAAAGAACTTAATCAATGGATAGAATGTGCACAAAAGTATTATGCAAATATAAGTACGATGAACAAGTGAATAAGACACATGGATGAGGTGTGTGATCATATGTATAATAGATAAGAATAAGTATATAAGAATAAATATAAAGAAAAAATAAATAATATAAAATCACATTCAATAGTTTAAGTATTTTGTCAATACATTATCTACCTAGGTATTAAAATAGACATAAAAGTAAATGAAAAAAATGGAAAGGTATAAGTACATATGAGAAAAGCCGGTGGAGATTTGAGGAATTTTCTCGTAACTTTACGCCTGTATATAACCAGACGATCGCAGCGTAACTGTTTCTTCTCTGAAAATTTTGGTGGCAGAGCAAGGCAGGACAGAGCAGCTTTATTTGCTTTTAACTATTATAGGTATGCTTAAAATTTGGCAATTAATAGACATTTAAGCAATTTTTAAAAAATAACTCAGGTTTCAACATTTTGTTGCTGACGCTTTTATTTTTATTGTGAATTTATCTTTAGAGGGTTTAAACAGGGTATGAGTGCAATATTTAAAATACGAACTGGTGTTGAAGTTCAATTTATAAACGCGTAGAAAAAGTGGAAAAGAAAATAAATTACGCGTTTTTCAAAATGGTCGTAAACATAAAATTTAAAACTGTGGAACAAAAATGCTGCATTTGTTTGTTTGTATGATGGATCATTTTTGGACGTTTTCAAATTGAAAATTATGTTATATTAACTAGTGGCCGTCTACATCAATAAATAGAAAAGAATTGCACAGGAAATGAAATGAAATATTTTAATAACGTCCACCAGGCCAGAGAAGCCTATGGGACCCGGGAACAGCACAAGACTCTCAGCGAAGAGAAAGACCCTGAGCAGTTTGAGATCTTCGCTCAAGATTAGCTCTCCGACAGAGGATTTTGGAGATGTAGTTCGCTGTTTTGACCAACCTTGCCTCCTCAAACGGGGTACTTAAGTTATCAACTTGTAAGGTGTCCTCATAACTGACCCGCATATCCTTATACGTTGAGCACTCCATAACAAAGTGCCATTTGTCTCCACCATTCCTTTGTCACAAAATCGGCAAATTCTTTTTTCCCACTCTTCTTTAGGTATCACCCATCTGCCCGGTTCACATCTAAGACGATGTGAGCTAGTGCAAAGCTGGGCTATCAACATCTTTGCTTTCCATTTAATATTCGCTCTTATATAGGCTTTTTCTTCATGGTCTCCCTTGGGGTTAAATTCTTTGATATAGTACTCTTTTCTTGCCTTGGTTGTTTTGTTCATATAGCATTTTTGAGTTTTTGTTTCACATATTTTTTATTTCTTCATTTGTGCTTGGACATTCATGCATATTCACACCCCACTTTTCCATCCATTTTTTGTTTTGTTTCATCCATATATTCTTTCTTCTATCCAACTCTTCTTCCACAATTATCTTAGGCCAACGATGGTTCTCCATATTTTGGACCTTTTGTAGGTAACTTAGTAATTGAATCATCGCTGAAGCTTCCAAGGGGAAGGTACCTGTCTCCGCCAATAAAATCTCATAAGGGATTGCAGTTTTGAGTTTAAGGCTGCTAACAATTAGGTGCTTTTGAATTCTTTCCACTTGCCTCCATTTCTGATCTGGCATGTTGCTGCCCCAAATTTCACACCCATAAAGGACCACTGGGGTCACAAGTAAGACAAACAACGTTCTCTTAGTTTTCCAATCCCATAATTCAGCATTTCTGCATCTATTTTGAAGAGAGTAAAGTGCTTTCCAACCCCCTTGAATGTTTTTTGCCCTACAAGTTTCCCAACTGAGCTTGTTGTGAAAATCAAGGAGAATGGGTGTTTGGAGAAAACAAACTGATGAATGGATGGAACATTACCCTGAATGAATTCCCAAGCACTAACAAAGAGTTCAATAATTATGGAAAAAAAGAAAGCTGAGCTATGTAAGAGAAAAAATGTAGGGAGGAAAGGACGATGCTGTTCTGATAAATTTGACCCACTAATAAACAATAAGGAAAAGGCATACATAGTGGAAGAAACCAAATGGGAGGGGAAAACATTACAGTGTAAATAAAGAACACTTCACACGGTTAACTGATAATGGATGAGAATAAAGAATCTAGGGGAATTTCTGATCCAAATCAAAGAAGATTAATCAACTTTCAAGAGGAAGCAACATTTTTCTTTTAATTTTAATATATATATATATATTTTTCTTCTTTTGGTGTTTTGAGATAGCTTAGGCTGCTGGGTCTCATGGGCAGAATTCATATCATTTCATTTTAGTTCTTTTTCTATTTGAGGAATGATTGGTTCTTTGTGTGATCACATGATGTGTTATAGTAAGGCAGTGTTTAAGTTATGTCGGCAGCCATAGGTGCTAATGGCGCTGTTAATGGACAATTGAAATAGTAAAGTAGGATGTAGAGTCTCAAATATGCATTCAGTCTATGTGGAGGAAAGAATGGACATCAGATCAGCGTTCTTCTTTTTGGACCTATAAATAACCACTCTTCTTCAATGCTTATCGTTCCTTCGTCTGATCTTCCTTTGCAGCAGTGTAATCATACAGGTGTTATTGCTTCATTCTAATATTAATTATTTTTGGTATTGTGATGCAATAGCCTTTTTCTTTATTATGGAGTCATGGACCATGGTATCACAGCAGGCGTGCATGGCTTGTTTTGTCTTGTGGAAGCTTCCAGGTAGTCTGTGCTATTAAGATTTGTCAGGTTTGGGATCCTTTTTTTGTCTCAATTGTTTTTTGATGAAATAGAATTATATAGTAATACTAAGGTAAAAACTTAAAGTCAGTCCTTCAAATAGCGGGCAGAATGGCATCACACCCTAAAACCAAAAACTGGCCTATCCAGGAGACAAAGTAGCAAGTGGCCACAATAAACACAGCCTCAAAAAGGAAACAGCCATCTACATCATGCCTAAATTTTGTTCCATATTGTTGCAACCTCTATTCTTGGCTAAAAAATCATGCCCCAATCTAGCCTACTGTGATTTTTGTGAAATACATTTGCTGCTGAAATATACACAATGCACACCATTATATAAATGTCTTGCTGGTTTTTGAAGGGATGTAATGTTATAGAATTGGCATTATTTTGATCAGGGGCGTTCTAATTTGATGAATAAAATCACATGTTTATTCAAATAACAAAATGAGGTAGAAGATTTCTTACATAAGCGGGCTTTGGCCTTTCAAATTAAAGGTTGAGGGTTCAAGTTGTTTCCCTCAACATTTTGTGTTTCTCCTTTAAATCAGCAATTTTATAATTCTTCCCTCCTCAAATTGGCAATCACAAATTACTTGGAAATTATTTTATTTATTTTGGAAAAGATCGCGTTTGTTAGTTATCCTTTTTTCAAAAAATTAAGCTGTGGGAAGAATTATTATGATTGAATTTCTAGGATGGAGACGTTCCTAACTTTAGAAAAATAGTTACGAGCTTTGTTTTGGTGATGAAATGAGACTCTCTACTCTAGGCAAGGAGCTAAATGAATGGGATAAGAAAGAAGCAAATGGTAATTGCATGGATGAAGCACACTCTCACCAACAAGGTCTTTCCAGAATTACGTGATGAGCAAAGTGGAGTAACAGTGTGGGCTACATTGAAGAAAGTGTATAAGAATCCAGGTGTTGTATGCATCCTTTGTCTTTCTCGTCAGTTGTATAATATGCGGTGAATGAATGCACATGATATTGCACTCTATCTTAAAAAATGAAGCATAAGAAAAATTACCTTGCATCTCTAGGCAAGGTCATTGATGACAGACTTTGTACAAAGCATTATAAAAAATTTAAAATAAAGTAAATTAAAATGTCGGCTGAAATAAGAGAAGAGGACAGTAGGAGACAACATGCATTGATGAGGAGAGGGTGTGGGTAAACAGAGAGGGTCGTGCAGTTAATAAGCATGGCACCCCTGCCCTAGAGCCATCCGATATGCAGGTTGTGTGGAAAATAGGCGCCTGGACAGTCTTCAACCTCTGTGACCTGCGTAAATCTGAGGATTGGGCTAAGATTTGGAGGGGGAAAACGGTGGAAAAAGAAGGAATAAAAGTCATTTGAGAAACTAAGACAGAAAAGAAATGTGAGAAGCTGAACAAGCAAGTGAGAAGAGGCATCTAGAAGCTAGGGGCGACTAATAACAGCAGTTACAGGTCTTTAAAAACTTTAGCTATCTACTGGTTTCAGTGCGCCCATGCCTAAGCACGAACTGTAAATCACCACTATTGCTTTGATCTAAAATGCTGCAACCAATATTTTGTTTTTAGATGTTACACAAACTTTTTCTCACGTTTGAATAATTGGTAGTCTTAAAGCCCTGATATTTTTACATCTACCTTTCATTGGTGATGAAATAGATTGTAGTAGAAGCTATAAGGAGACTATAAATTGTAGTAGAAGCTGTAAAGAGACTAGACTAATTGTTGTTCTAACTTGCCTCAAAGCCAGGTTGCATTGTAATTCTTTCTTTGTTGCCTTCTTACCTTGAACCACATTTTCTTTAGTGAAGCCATAGGTACACAACAATCATTGAAAGGACCCCAAAGACTAGGATCTATCTGATTCAAAATGTCTTGGAATTTATATCAGTATGAAGAAATTGCTGGCTGTCCTGAGACTTCATGTGCATATGAATATGAAACTGTCGTTGCCATGTGTGTAGGTGCCATCTCTCGTCCAATTAGAACACTACCGAGTTTTAAAATAGTCCGTAAATTTTCGTCTTCCCCTGAGTAGTAAGCTGCAGTTATATTGTTCATACCTGGTTACTTCCATTTCATGGAATCATACTTTAGTATAGCATGCAGATAGATTGGGCAAGGATATAACAAAGTATAACAGTAACTAACTTCATGTCTAGTGCATCATATCTGATACTCCACATTTCAGTCTTAGACTTGCAACACATATCGCTCCCTTGCCTGCATGGAATGTCCATGAAAGAAACTAAAACGAACGGATGGAGGAAGGCCCAAAAACAATTAGTCTTATAATCTTATTCTGTCTTATAGCTACATACATGTGACTGAAATTCAGCATCCATCATTCACAATATTGTATGTATTTGCAACAGTGCCCTTGTTTATACATGCCCTTTGACTGTGTTGAATAGTTTTATTACTGTTTAGTATATTGTGGTATTTATGGTACCAAGCGTATATATATTAGATAGTGATAGCAGGTTGAACTGGAGTTTTGGCTTTGGAATTATGTGTATATCCTTAAGTATTTAAGGTGAAATCCAATGGACGATGGTAAGGCTTCATTAACCACAAAATAAAAGGGGCAAAGATGAGTACCTTCTTTATGGGTTGCCCTTGTAAATTACAATGGACTTGGGCGATGGTAAGGCTTCATTAACCACAAAATAAAAGGAGTGAAGATGAGTACCTTCTTTATGGGTTGCCCTTGTAAATTACAATGGACTTGGTATAACATCACTTAGACATGAGCTTTGCAATAATGATGAGAATAAAAGAATAATTGCATTGTCACAATATTCTATGTAATAATGAATTTTGGGTTATGAAATTGGGTAGCGACGAAGCTTGACTTTTATTTGATAAGATTAGATATGAAGTGGGTATTAAAGTGAGTTGATAAATATATAACCCTCTATCTTTATTTATTTATTTTTGATGGCAGCTTTTATGTATGAACCATTAGGGTCCACCAGGGGACCCCATCCCCAATTTTGTCTCATGCAGATAGACCCCTTCCTCCTGTCTGCCTCTTCCTCCCTTCCTTAGATCTTCTTCCTCCATCCTCCATTCTCCCTTTTTTCTCCTCGTCACCCTTCCTCCGTTCTTCCTTGTCTCCCGTCCTCCGCCTGCCCTCTCTCCTTCCTCCGTTCTTCTTCTTCCTTGACTCCCTTCCTCCGTTCTCCATCCTCTCGTCTGCCTCTCCCTTCTCCCGTTCTCCTTCTCTCCCGTCATCCTTTCTTCCGGCTGTCTCTCCCTTCTCCCGTACTCCTCCTCCTCTCCCGTCATCCTTTCTTCCTCCTTCGTTCTCCTCACTCCCGACTGCCTCTCCCTTCCTCCGTTCTTCTTCTGCCATCCTCTTCCTTCGTTCTCCTTTCTTCCTGGACTCCCTTCCTCAGTCTGCCGCTCCCTTCCTCCGTGCTTCTTCCTTCGTTCTCCTTTCTCCCATCTGGCCTCTCCCTTCCCCCATTCTCCTCTCTTCCGTCATCCTTTCTTCCTCCGTTCACTTCACTCCCAGCTGCCTCTCCCTTCCTCCGATCTTTTTTCCGCCGTCTGCCTCCTCCTTCCTCCCGTCTCCCTGGCTATCCTTCGCCGAACTTCCTCCCATCGCCCTGGCTCCCCTCCGCCGAACTTTGATTCACCATACTCCTTCGCTTGTGGATTCTCCACGCCACCTTCCACCCGCTCTGTTATAACACTCGGTCACATATCCACCCGGCACCAACTACGTCCGCTGCCGATTTTGTCCTCCAATCTTCCTGCGTCGGGCACGGGGCTCTAGCGAACTCGAACCTAAGACCTCCCTTGTGGAAGGCTAAGCTTCGTTAGGTCATCCCCATAACCCTCTATCTTATTAGTCTCGATATAAGATGATACAATAATTATCATATACATTGGTATTAATCTAAAAGGGTTGTGCACTCCTATGTTGGAGTAAATGTGACTAATAAACCTTTCAAGTTTGGGTAAATATCAGACATAATAATGCTGGCCATCTAAGCATGAGAAATTGGACACATGCCTTTAAGACTATTATATCCTTGAAACCTACTGTAGCCTTTCCTTCCTAGCAAAAAGGTGTAGAGTTATTATAAAGAACTAGTTGTCATGCCCCTTTTTCCAAAATCAGAAGAAAGATTGTTTGCTTGAGGAGTCATTGAAATTTGGGGATCGGAGCTGCTGTCTAACCCATTCCAAGGATTTGTTGGAGGTTGGCAATCGGGGTTGTTGCTTGACACATGCCAAGAACTTATCAAAGGTCAGGGATCAGGGTTGTTGCTTGACGCATGCCAAGGACCTGTTGAAGCTTAGGGATTGAGGTTGTTGTTCAATGCATGCCAAGGAGCTATTAGAGGTCAGGGATCAAGGTTGTGGTCTGATGCATGCCAAGAACCTATCAGAGGTTAGGGATCAGGGTTGCTGCCCAATGCATGCCAAGGTCTTGTTGGAAGTCGGGGATCAGGGTTGCTACTCAACACATACCAAGGAGCTATTGGAGTTTGAGGATCGGGGTTGTGGCCCAATGCATGCCAAGTCAGAAGGAAGGAGATACTTCGGACCTTCGATGAGAAAGTCTATAAAGTCTATAAGGCTGACTTGTGATTTAGGTGTAAAATTCAAATTTGGGCCTTGGCGCCATTTTGGGTCTAGGCCGACTAGCTTGATATTTTGGGTGGGTAGCATATAAAACTAGGAAAACATTTCAATTGTAATCATCCATGTTATGTCATTTTATCTTTTGGACACTTTGTGTTCAAGTTTCTTCTATGAACAAAAATCCATAGGAGATTGCGATTAGTGGATGAAAACCCATTGGTTGCTGGAATTAGAGGACAAAAAACCTTTGGTTCTTGAGGGCATTCTCACTCACGGAGTGCATTGGAGCTTCAAGGTTTTCAGTATAGTTCAGTTTGTCAGTGAGTACATCATTTGTTGCAGATTTGTAATTGTTGTTGCTGCTGTTGTAATGACTGTCATAATAGTCCCATTTGTTGTGGAAATCAGAATTATATCAGCTGTGGGAATTTTTGAGTTCTTTTGTGCAAGTTGTCTATGTTATTTGGTGTTGTTTGGTGTAATTTGGTGAAGTCCATCATTATTGTAGAGATCAAACCTAAATCCATATAAATTATTGTTGGAGTTGCGATTCAATTGTGCAAGTTTATGCGTGTCTAGCCAAATATTTGTGCTGTTTGAGTATGATTAATTGCTGTTGTTTGGATATAGTTTGGTGAAGATTTCTGGTTATGTTTCTAATATGTTATTTTTATTAAAAATTCTGGAAAGGGACATTACATAGTTGACTCCTTATTTATCCTACTTGTGCATGTGAGGAATAACTGCTGCATGAGTGTATCTTACGTTGGATATGGCTTGCGTTTAATTTAATTACCTTGGTTTAAAGTTTAAACATTGGCATTATATTGATTTAAAATATGCACGATTAGCCATCACTTGGTGTCTAATAGGAAAACTTTATTATGCATGGAAATTCAAACATGGAGTTGATTGTTATTAACTCTACAACTATTGTTTGTTAAATCCTATCTAGTAGGACAATAATTATGAGATATGGTGAATATTGAGTTGTACCATATAGTAAATAAGATCATAAGGTAAAGAGTATTCTTATTCTTATTGAGGGTATATCTTCATATGATGACTTAACGAATATAGTGTTTTCACCTTTGTTGAGTATGATTTGGGTTTTAATCTTGCTTTAAGCAAGTTTATAATTGTTGTTGTACTTTGAAGTTTAGATGGTCCTTATGGAGCCTTATTGATGTGTATAGAACCTTGGTGTTTTTGGAAGGCAAAATTAATATTGTTGGCTAAGCTTTAATTAACTCCCTTTGGTGGAAAATTATATTATCTTTATTTATTATTTGGACAAGGGGTTTTATTTGTAGGAATTTCAGGTGTATGTTACTTGAGAGAAACCTTGTGAGGATAACTTCGAGTGACTTCGATCCCATTTGAAAGTGGGTACGTAGGCAGTTCTTGAGCAAAGGATCCTCTTGTGACCTCAAGTTTGTAGGGGGAGGGTTTAGGGAGGGGATAACTCTAAGGTTTGGGGTTGTTCCTGACTTGTTTGACCTTCCCTCTTGAGTAGGCTTTAGTTTGAGGTTGAAATGGGTATTAGATGGTTATGAATGAGTTAAGGAAACCTTATAACTTGTATTTAATACACAAGGTGCTACTAAATAGCAAGCTGAATGAAGTGAATCGATTTGATTACTTTATAGTCGGTAATTGTTGAGTAGAGGCCATCTTGTGTTGGTTTAATGTGATTCTTTTGTGTTTGTAAAATTCAACTCCAGACCTAGGACTCTTTGTATAGGCTTTTAAATTAGTTGATTGTGATATACTTATCTAGGTCAACTTGACCAGTATTGTGAATCTTGTTACATATGACCCCCACAAGTGTGAACCTCTAGCGTATTTGAGCAATGATAGGCAATCATTGGACCATGCCAATGATTGATTCTTGGTCTATTGCAAGGGGTTAGTTGACATTCACCTGGCTCACGGAGGTGAAGGTTGCCAAGGGCTACCCTGTTTATGATATGGGAACAATTGTGTAGGTAGTCTATAATGTCCCTTCCTTAGGCAGCTTAGACTAGCCGAGGTTGGCCTACTATTAGAGTTCTCGTAGGTCAGTAGTATGGTTAGGGGACCCAACTAAGGGATGCAGAGCCTAGCCAGGAGCTTTATGAGCCTTTCAATTTGGAGTTCAATTGTTGAATCTAGGGATAAATTGAAAATATTAAAGTTTGCTTTAATGGAATAATAAAAGTGCATAGTAACAGAGAATTATAAAGTGAATAGTGAAAAGTGCCCCCATCCTAGTGAAACAAAGTTGTTTTTAAAAAGTGGTACTTTCTTTTGATGAGGAAAAGACCCTTGAGGAGGAATATTTTATTGTCTTTTATAAAAAAGCTCATGGGAGGTTATAAAGTGAATTTTGGGCTTCTTTTTTGGCATTCATTTGTCATTTTTAATATCAGCACTTGCAGGTTTGAGCTCTGGAGAAGGGTTTTAGCTTGTTTTCAGTCTTCTGGGAATGAAAACTCCCAAAGGCTATTGTGAATTGGATGAGAACCCAGTTTTCATTTGAGGAGGTCCCACCTCGGGTCTTTGTTTGGGCTTCGTTGGAGGAGTTTCAGGTGTTTAATTTTCAGGCCTGAGTTTGCAGTAGTGTTATATCAACATATTTCTTCAGATCAGGTACAACCATTGATAGATCGAGTCTCAACTAGGCCAATACTATCACATGTTTGTATTCTACTTATTGACTGTACAATTTTTGGCCAAGTGCACCTAGGGTTTGTGGCACAATCATCATTGTAGATTTATTCCAGCTGTTTGACAAGTTTGATTTGACATCTTCCATACCAACTGTACCATTTCTAGTTGGTGCACCATCATTTGGAAGGGATTTCGTGGGCATTTGAAGTTGATTTTGGCAACCAATTTTGTATCAACACTTCCATAACAACGATTAGACCTGTAGCTGCATATTTCACATTCTATCTCAGTCTTCTAAGATTGTTATCATGCTCATATTAGCCTTCATACATTGTATTTTCATCCTGTCATAGAACATGTATGTTATTGGCATATTGGGTATTCAAAATTTTCATTTGTATTGGGTTTAATAGAGCTGTTACAGTTTGATAATTTTCATATCAGACATAACTTTCATTTTAATCAGACCTTATATCTTTAATTTAATGGCATAAATGAAAGCGGGTTTATTAATTTATGTTGTGTAATCATTTATATATCAGTTCTATGCATTTCCTTTATGTTATTGGCATTGAAAACACTCAACCAAACATCAAAAGCAATCAAATAAAACTCAGAAAATCAGAATAGCAGCCAGAAAATCAGAATTCATGAGTTTGCACAACAACTGTTTGATGAAATGTCAATACTTTGAAAAATGAGTTTTTGGGGTTAGATTTAATAGGGATATCTCATAGTCACCTACCGTACAGGTAACAACAATTGGAGCTAACCGTTGTATCAGGAGGGTTAGTAGGTAGTCACCTATAGCATGGGGATGATTGATGCCAAGTGCTACTTGGGTTGTGAAGAAGATAGCTAAGAATATCATTGAGGTCACAAGCTGGTGATTGTTGGAAGCTACTTCTTCTTGGGTGGACAGACTTGATGCCCTAAAGGTGATTGGAGTTGGAGTCCACCGAGTTGGGTAGGTTCACTACTTGTGGAAATCTCACTAGTGCTTGTATGACCCTTGGGATGGAGGGTGGGCCCCTAGTGTAATATTTGATACACCAAATCCTCTTCCTAGTCATCTAATGGTCTCGCAAGTAGTATGGGATGCTTGCCATCATCACGATTGGTCCAAAAGACCAGGGAAAAGGATGGACCCATGATGTAGTGTATAGTGTACCAACATTCCTTTTCTTTCTGGGATGCACAATGGGTGGGTGGTAGTCAGCCATTGTGGATGTGTTAGTCATTTGTGTATATGTAGTCACTCATTGTGTAAATGGCTTCGGTTTTTGTGCACATTGTTATTGATGCCCTTGCCAGTGATGACATGAAGTAGTATGGGTCGCTTGATTGTTGTCACATATGGTGGTGGATTGGGAAAAGAATGGGACCCATAATGTAGTATGGGATGCATCGACATTCCTTTCCCAAGTGAGATTTGCTTATGGGCTTATGTGATTCTAAACCAGGTAATGGGATGATGCGTGCAGTAGGTTGTACCCATTTCCACTTTACTAGATGTTCTTTATGTAAACATGTAATGTATGTGTGGATTATTCACACTAGATATATGTGATGTATTTTGGAGCTAGTTACTATGGCTTTGTAATGTGCGTATGAGCTAGTCACTATTATACTTGTGATGTGCATATAAGCTAGTCATTGTTGTACATGTGATGTACATATGAGCTAGTCACCATTGTACTTGTGATGTGTATGAGCTAGTCACCTTCTATATATGTGATGTATGCTCAAGTCAATCATTGTGTGTGATCTTGGGATTATGAAATAATATGACCTCTATGTGAATTTCTGTGTTTGTATGCTAATATTTGGTAAAAAACCAATAGTTTGGAAAATTATTATCTTTCTATTATAATTGGATTAAGTTGATAGCTTATGCTTGATGAATTGGCATGGTTTAAAGGTGAGATCAAAGATCTCATACAAGAGGAGAGAATGAACTGCCTCTAACATTGGAGTACAAACTATGAAGCCTCTTATTTTTCAAAGGGGAAATGTAAGCAAGGTCATCACGAATGAACCCTCGAGGTTTAGGTCTAGGTCCAGGGATGACTCTAACCATGGGAGCTTAACACTTTCATGTGTAAACATATAAGTAGAGAGGTTGAGTTGTCGCCACCATGGTGAATGGAGAAGATTTGAAACAGTGGTCCACGGGGACGCCTCCCCCTAAAAAAATTGTGTTTACTAGATAGGGACGTCTCAGAGACTTGGGGACTTGGAGGGGACGTCCCCCCAGTAGCCCACCACCAGCGCCACCATCCCACCACTAGTATCGCTGTCTCCAAGACGACACTAGGACTTTGAGGATGTTGGGGTGTCCTCAAGACGTCCAGGGGACTCCTAGTTGTCTCCAAGATGTATAATTCTAGTACTTATACATCTTTTTATAACTATTTTTTCAAGTACTATATGTATTTCAGCACCTTGCCACTCCCCCCGTTGCCGTCCCCTTGCCGCCCCCAACTTAGACCCAACGTCCCCGCGTCCCCATAACGCGTCCCTTGCCGTCCCCCCGTTCCCATCCCTGAAACCCTATGGAACACTGATTTGAAATCAACACTTCCTAATTTAGATGGAAGATGCTTGGTTAGTTAAGTTGATAATTGTTGTGAATTTAATTGGAATAAGAAAAAATTGTAGTGATTGGGAGCAGATTTTACAAATCCAAAGTCAAGATAGACCAAGGATTAGCATTGTGAATGTAGTTTATCCAAGAATCTCCCCTTGTAATCTGAAGTCTTAAATGAATTGCTTGTCTCTGCAAAACCACATAATCATAATGATATCATTGTATGTGATCCATCTTCAACTCAATAAGGAATCACAACTAATCAAAGTGTGTCCTAATAATTCATTTGCCAAAGAGAGCAAAATGGGATAACTGAAACCAAAAACCACAAAATTTATGCTGGAGCACTATCTGCAAATGTGAACCTATCCTAGTCCACAAAGCTCTCAAACTCTATAAGGCACATGTAGACACTAAAGAAAATTGCTCATTTGGTAAAAAAATTCTTTGGGACAACTACATGAGCATCATGAAAATAAATCATAAAAATTCAAATCATCAATAGAATCTTGAATACATACTGAATCCATAACACTTTGAAGAAGGGCACTACCATCACAAATAGGAGCTTCAGCAGCACTCAACAGAGTCTTATTTGTTGCATCGGCTCAATCTTTGTCAAAGGTGTCACAATTGCCGCATCTAAAGAACTACCAGTTATCTTCCCAAAAATTGATTCAAACAAAGGATTTGCAACACATAACACATGTTTGGACAATTTCTTCTAAATACAACAAGAATCATGAGTATGATGATCATATGAAGAACAGGGGTGTAGGTCAAAACAAGAATCTAATGTATGACCATGACGACCACAATAGGAACACAATTTTGATTGAACCAATTTAACATTGACAGAGGAAGATTCAACTTTACATGTTTTCATAGACTCTTTAGATTCAAATTTGATAGGTTTCAAATACTCTGATACACAAGACCCAATGAAACTAAATTACACATGTAAAATCTTAACACTGAAGAAACCCACCTCTAAATTCGAAATTAATCTTTAAAAAAAACCTCATGAATTGACATGCAAGATGCTCACTTTAGTAAACATCAACTCCCTCGCTTTTTGTGTAAAGAATATTTTTATTTCTTCACACAAGATCTTTCTATAATGTCAATGTGCACTATAAAAGACCACTTTTCACACCCCCAATTCAAACGTGTAAAGAAAATACAAGTGCAAAACCGTACTTAGGTGTGGTGAAGAAGGAACAGATGCTCATGGTGACTGTAACAAACAAAAACAATCTGCACAGACTTCTGGATTCAAACCCACATCAATGATATCAAACACTGTCAGTAGATTTGGATGACTTGGTGTATAGGAGACATGGTTGGCAGTTATACTGTCATTGCTATCATTAGCATCACTTACTTTTTTTCCTCATACTGACAACATCTAGAGAAACAAATATATCATGCTCTGCATTGCTCCAACCACAGCAGGTGCCTTATGCCCCTGCATCCAATTCAGAATTCAGAGAGACTGCCACATAATTGGGCAAACAAATACCTAATGCAACTGCCAAGATCCAATTATTGGACTGCATTAAATCGAGAATAGCTTGCGCTTCCATGCTCCACACCCACTTTGTTATGCCCTTGGCTATTTTTAACTACTACAGAAAAAGGCCTTTGAGGGATTTGAAACAGTGATCAACAGAATGGGAGCGATATTACTGTTACCTTTCAAGCTCAACTATTTTCCTATACTCATCCTCTTATTGTTACTGTTTTTATTATTCAGTCTGTGTCTCTTTTTTCACTCCATTTCAATGCAGGTGCTTCTCTCCACACCAACAAGACCACACCAGTCTTTAGTGCCTCACAAGACCCCCCAGTGCTCTCATACCAAATGAAAACAAAACATATTATAAGATTTACAATGGAAAGAAGAAGAAGAAGAATAAACATAGCTATGCAGAAAACTTCATACATCTCCAATATATTAAATCAATGTATGATAGCACATACAAATACAAAGAGGTGGTGTAACCACATTTCAACAACCTAAATGACCACCTCTTAATCAGGTGTAACTAATTATAAAAATATGAGACACAAAACATAGGAGGAAATACATAGAGATAGAAAATATACTAAAGTGAACATATTTCCAACAGAATGGCCCTAGAATGGTTCATCCAGGGAACATGAAACCTACAGGTATAAGTCAAATGTAATCACTGTGGTGTGTTAGGTTATAAATCAAATGAATATTTAAAAAGAAATAGAGATCCATGACTGGCAGATAGGCAAGTCTCCAAGTATAAACAGGGTTACTGGGACGCGCCCCCTAAAACTCTCGTCCCTGCACGGGGACGGCAGGATTCAGGGGACCGCCCCCTTTGCAAAATTTTAGGAAACGCCCCAAACGGGGGACGGCAAGGGACGGGGGACGGCTGACCAGTCCCGGGACGGCTAGGGGACTTGGGGACGGCCAAGGAACAGGGGATGGCCAGGGGACTTGGGGACGGCTAGGGGACGGCTAGGGGACGGCTAGGGGACTTGGGGACGGCCAAAGGACTTCTGGGAGTCCCCTAGCTGTCCTTGGACAGTTAACCATCCTAGAAGTCCCCTGGCCGTCCCTAGGATGGTCAACCGTGCCCCGCATCAAAGCATGGTCAAAACAAAACATAAAACACATTTTCATAGCAAGGGAGTGTGAACTTAATTATGTCCACCCATTAATTAAATTGGTGCCACTGCTTGTTGTCTTGAAACTTTGGATAAGTGTAACTGATACAATTATTCGAGAATCAATATTGGTTTATGTACTGAGGTGCCAAGATGAATCCAGTGAATAACCCAACACTCAGTGCTTGTTCTCAATGCTATTGTGCCTCATAAATAAGTCTCACAGGTCTTACTCTATTGTGAAGATGATACATAGCGGGCCTTGGGACATCTGATCATGCAAAACAATAACATGGTAACTGTGCAGATTATTTGCCTAATGCAACTCACTATCATTCTCAGAAGGCTGCACTCCCTTGTTCCAGTTATCAATAAACAAAAAAATTATCATCAGAGTATCTGCTTTCTTAGTTCAAAATCAAGCTAGGAAAAAATAATATGTCCTCACATCAATACTGGGGAATGTGCTGCGGCTTGTACCCATTCAGTCTTATGTTCTTCCATCCATCCACATGTAGTCTGGAAAGGTCTGAGCAACATCCAGTTTTGGCTGAAAGCACAGATTTTTCTTTGGGTCACCCTTCATGGTAAGGTACTCACAGCTGAGGCCCTAAAATCTATAGGGCTTTTTAGATCTCTTTAGTGCCTAGACTGTGAGGTACAGACTGAAGTTTCAACACATTTCTTTTCCCGATGCCTTTTTTCTAGAACTATATTGTCAGAATTTGCTAACTGGGTACAGACATGCTGTTTACAACTCTCTCTAGCTTCTGCTCAAAGACTATCTGTCATCAATTCACAAATGCTGCTGATAAAGATCTTGCACAGTTTCACCCCAATTTTCTTCATCTCAAATATTCAAAGAACAGAATGCAATAATCTTCAAAAAGATCAAGATAATCTCAAAGACTTTCATCAGGTCGACTCGGGCTCAAATTTACTGCACACCTCTAATAGTCTCTGAAAATATTGCTGACGGATGCACATTATCTAGTATTATGGCCAACAACTGGCTCATTCCCTTCCACTACAAAACCCCTGGCTTTATGATTCGTGGAAAAAGCAGATTGGGGTCCATCCCAACGAGGTAAGATGTCAATTCAAACTCAGTTTTGATGGAGCTTCACAAAACAACCATGGAAAATTAGGAAAAGAGGGTATAATCTCAAGATGAGCCAAGTATCAGTTGCTGCTAGCACATAGGCATTCAGATAAATAATATGGCTGAATCATGAGCCCTGCTAACAGGTCTCCAAATATGCAACAGCTTGTACTAAAATCAGCCATAGTTGAAGGGAAGTTGGAGATAATTATTCTAAAACTTCTCAGAATGTATGTATAGACTGCAAATAAACTTTTCTTAGTTCAAAATCAAGCTTTCCATTGAATAAATTCTAACTTATTCATTAAGATCAATGCATACTCAATAAACCATATCAACTTGAACACAAATGTTATATGTGAATGTTCTATAATGTATATTATGCATGCCTTATCCATGTTATCTATTGAACAGTTAAAATTTCCCTATATTTTTAAAATTTTCCCTATATTTTTATATAGCCGTCCCCTGCCATCCCTAATTTTGGCCTCAAAAATCAGAAACTTGGGGACTCTCGCCCCTGCCATCCCCGTCCCGAAACTTGGGGTAACCTTGAGTATAAATGATCTGAAAAAGGATGTTTTCTGTATCTCTCTATAGATGGCAGGATAATTGAATAGGTCTCTGTCAGTTGGGCATATCAATATGCTTTCAAGGTAGAAGAGAAATAGGGTGAATATTTTTGAAGTCAATTATGATTTAGATGTTTTGTACAGTTACATGGCATTCTTTACAAACATTTATTTTATAGAAAACAAGAAATGAGGTAAATTTTTGTTTTCTTTTGGTGAGGATTTTTGGGTTATGTAGGCAGAAAGAATCAAATAATGGATATGAGCAACTGAGTTTTCCAATCAATGAATGGTCCCCAGCATCAAATAACCAAAATAAAGATGAGGGAGCTTAGTTGTGGCTGATAATTATTTGAATACTAGTCATTTTTTTTGGCATTCTAAATCATTTACAGATGGGAAATTCACCTTATATTCCACCACCTTATATCTTCAATAGCATAATTGTTCCTTTTAGATATACCTCACAAAACCAATCTCATCCTTGGGGCTTTAGTTAGGAGGATACAGATGCTCTCATCAACTCAGAGTGCTAGGGACATCATCACTGAGATCAGCGAATGAGCTTACTTGTTCCTTGGAGGTACTTAGAGGGACTCTTATCTTTTAATATCCATTGAATTAGAAGATTTGAGGGAGATATTTTTATTTTTTTCAGTATTTATAAGGCATACTATCTTGTTGAAGGTTAGAGATGTGTCAATACCCTAGGCTTTTGCCCAAATCTATGTTCATCGGATATTACTCTTTGAGAGATTCAGGGGAACTTCAAGATGCTTACAGACAACTGGTTGATTTTCTTGATTTTTGGTTTACTTTAATTTAAGGTTTTGGACCAATTATGAACTTCTTTGCTTTATGTATAATGACTATAATTTCTTCTTGCATTTCCCATTTATGGTCCATTCTCAGCCATTAATATACTTTACCCCTTACTTTCTCAGTATTATATATTTGACTACATGTTAATAAGAAGAATATCTTGCATTTTTGATATTTTCAGACTTTATTTACGCAGAGGCTTGAAGAGGTTGATAGTACAATTTCTATGGATTCAGTTTTCCTTGCCAGCAGACATGAATGGTTGCTAAGTTTGTGTGTGTTCTCAACGTCTACCTTTTGTATTGGTGAGGTTTATAGATGATGAACACTTTGTGGTGATCATTGGAAATGGTAAAACTGGTTAATTAATAATTTAGTTATTCTTTCATGCAAATTTGTCTCAGTTGCCACAAGCTAAGGGAGATGGGTGGGATATTTTCCCAAGTTCTAATGTTTCTTATTCTTTATTAATTTATGCAGCAGCAGGAGAGCAGTGAATAGCACAGGTGACATCCAATTCAGCATCTCTCTATGGCATCTAGCAACTTGTCAGGAGATTATGGCTGTAAGTATTAGACATACAACTATTTTGTACAATGCAATAATTCAAATTCCAAATATGAACTGTTAAATCAATTTTTATTCTGAAGATTATGTATTACATTGTCTTACATTGTCTTTGTAAGTTTTCTCATCCAGAAATAAAAGTTGCTGTTTTTTTTGTCTCTACTATTAAAAGCAATCAAGATTAAAAATGGAAAATCTGCATACAATTTAAGCAAATATTTGTTTAAATATTAATAAATATAATTTGGGAATTGGTGCTTATTTTTACCATGAAATATTTTTGGGCCTTATTTTGCAGTGCATGGAGATGGGCTTCCCACTAAAAGAGCCAGAAAGGTTGTACATCGTCGGACGGTTGATTATACGAGCACAGTTGTACGATATATGCAGGTTTGCAGTGAATATATGTTACTGGTGGTCTTCTTTAGAAAATTCAGGAACCAAATTTAGAAACTGTGGCATTACCCTCTCTTAATGTTTTATCGGCAGTTCTTTGTCGTTTATTTTTCAAATTTATAGGCTATCAACTGATTCCTAAACTGATATTACCAGTAGAAAAAAGTGAGTTTCTTTGTTCAGATAGTGAATTAATTAGGCATATATTCATAATCAAAAGGACATACTACGAGCCTAACTTTGATTTTCTATCTTTTTCTATAAACTTCCTTTATTCAGACGCTTGCAGTGGCATTACCGATATAACATTTGATTTCTAATCTCTTATTATAGATATTTGTTTTCTTAGGCTAATCAGCTGTTGAGATCTTATCATGGAAATTTGCTTATGAATGACAGTGACAAGGAATCATTTCTGAAGGTGCTTGATAAGAAATTAATTTGGCATGTAAATTTTTTAACATCCATATTAGTTACAGGATACAACCAAATTTGGCATTATTGTTTATCAGTCTTTGGACTATTATTGAGGAAGCTTGTAAATTCTTATGCTATTTTGGAGAGTGTGACTTTATTCTAAGATATATACTTTATTAGAGGTTACACAGTGGTATTTCATATACAAATATTGCTGTTATCATGGGGCTCTATGAGACAGTTGTTGGTTGGTTTAGGACTATACATGGCCTCTCAGACTCTATCAAGTGTTCTGTTGGAGTCAAACATGGGTGCCGACTTGATGAGCCTGAAAACTTTCTTGGGCAGTGTAAGCAGGAAAATTTGTCCCAGAAACTCTTGACAATGATTTGATTCTTGCTTAATGGAAAGTGACAAAGTGGGGTCACAAGTGAAACCAACAAAAATGTGGCATCTCCATGGTTCAGAGGGGTGACTTACTAGTCAGAATTGTGATTGTTGTCTTTATTCACTTCTGCTAGGAAGGGAGAAAGGAGCAAAATCAATGGATCAGGCTGAAATGGTGAACAAGTAATATTTTGAGTTGAATAATAACCAAGAGCTGCTCAAGGAGACCAAAGGAATGTCAAGTGCAAGGAGGTCTTCTTTCCTAATCCTTGCAGAATGGCACATGGTTGAGTAGTTGTTTCATTGAGAAGAAAACTATAGATCATAGAGGCCTAAATTCCTTCTATTAACACCAGTTGCATGTGTGTGAGTCCTGAACACAGTCCAGCAAAGCTCCAAAACTAACTTTGAATCCTCATGATGAACAGTACAATGAAGTTTATGGATGCTCATGTAACATGGATTGAACTTGTGACAATGTATACTCCTCTTGATCAAATAACCATGCAGATTTTGATCAAGGAATGCCAATTTGGATTAACACAATAAATGACATAAATACAATTATTGCAAGCATGGTATTTGAATAAAAAATTCAGATTTTGTCCAAGGGGTTGAGCTTAATTGTTTAAAGTGCCGAGTTCTCATTGTGGAGAACTGAGTTCAAATCCCCAAAGGGACATCTAATGTTTAATTCTAAGTCATGACTCTTAGTCTTCCATAGTTTGCATCTAATATGAATGTGATTTCCAAATAAGTGGATTTCTAAGTTGTGACTCTTGGTCTTCCATGGGTGCTTTCTAATGTCTTTGTTTGAAAGGAGCTTGTATTCGTCTCATGGTTGTGCTCACAAGAGCTTGTACTAGTCTCATTTTGGTGCTCCTATGAGCAGAATATTTGTGAAATGTTTCAGATTTAGTTAGCCGCTACATACAAAAGAAAATATACCATATTGATCATATTCTAGTCATTGTATGCTCTCACTCAGCCCATTTTGGGATCTTGATGATTAGAAAGTGTTTGAATTCATGCACAAATACCGGGTTGTTGTCAAGCTATCTCATATTTTAGTTTGGGGACATTATAGTAGTATTAGAGTTGTGATCTTGCCAACATGTAGAGAAAGCTAACAATTTAATGCAGAGTATACCACATGCATGATAGTGACAGGGAATTCAGATATTATCAGAGAGAGAAGAAAAGCTTAGTCACTAGAACATTAGAATACAAAAATAGAGCAGAAAGTCTAGAGATTGAAGAGTTTGAAATGGATGGAAGAGATAAGACTCATGTTAGATGGAGAAAAAGAAAAGATGCATGATTTAATGTCTGTAGTTGGCCGAAAGTGATTATATTGTTTTGGTTAGCCAAATAAAGTAAATAAATAAATTCTAATGTATGCAGCAAATGTTTCATATTATATTTTGTTATCGGGAGTTAAATTCCTGACCATTTGATTAGTTGTATCGGGTAGTTCCCGACGGTTGGTGTTCTCAACCAACATCGGCAACTACATATGTCTTGTTTCATTGTAGGCGGGGATAACACAAATGATATATGTCGTGTTCTCAACCAACGTTGGCAACTTTGATCCCCGAACTCTGATGACTCCTTGAGCAAATAGTTTTTCTTTTGATTTTGAATAAGGGACATGACATTCTGGGAGTGCAATGGTTACATTCCCTTGGAGAGTTTAGACAAAACTATCAGACCATGGAGTTGAAGTTCTAGGAAAGGGGAAAAGAGATAGTGCTTCATTGAATGGCAAATGGAACTCCCAAAGTTGTTTCTACAAAATGAATGGAGAGAACTTTTTGCCGAGGTCAAATTGCATGGGCACACCATTTTTTGGTAACAACCATGGCTTCTTCAAAGGGTAAGGAGTCTTATCATATCGATACCCAATCCATTTTGGATAAGCATAGGAAGGTCTTTAGTGATATACCTCTAGGACAACCACCTTACAAAGTCTTCCAACATGTGATAGAGCTTGAGGAAGGGTCCAAGCCATTTATCACTACTCCTTATCACCATCCCAAGAAGCATTAAGAATAGATTGAGAAAGCCATTAAAGAACTCTTAGACATGGGTCATGTTTGACCTAGATGAAGTCCCTTTGCTTCTATAGTTTTGGTTAAAAAGGACATAACCTTGAGGATGTGTATAGACTATAGACTCTTGAATAAGAAGACCATGAAAAATAGATATTTGATTCATAGGATCGACGAGTTGACTGATGAGTTACAAGGTGTAGTCTATTTCTCAAAAAATAGACTTTACGTCGAGATACCATTTGATTAGGGTTAGGGATGAAGATATCCACAAGACAACTTTTAGGTGTCACTTTGGACACTATGAGTTTCTAGTCATGCCTTTTGGCTTGACTAATCCACCTGCCATTTTTTGAGTCTTGTATGAATCAAGTATTTTTAATGTCACCTTTTTAGGGTTTCCTTATATGGCAGTTGGTGCTATCTTTCAGAATTTGTGTCTACATATTTAAAGGAGTATATTGATGTTACCAATGAACTTTTTTGGGTTTATTTTGGGCCTTCGTGGGTAGAATTGCTATTTTTAGCAATGTTTATTTTTAGTAACTTACTATTTTTAGTAAGTTCTAGTGCATCTCAATTTGGGCCAGTTTTGAGTTTGGATACACTTACTAATTTTAGCAAGTGCTATTTTGGGCACTTGGTCTTGGTAGTTGTGCAATGCAGGGTTTCTAGTTTTTGACAATGGTTGGCAGTTTCAATTTGGTGAGTCTGATATTCTTGGTATAATATTCATTTACCATTACTTAAGTCTTCGAAAGTGTGACATTATGACTTAAGTTATAAAGTTCAAATATGACCCCGTGTACCCCATGCCTAGACTTGGTGACTTAAGTTGTTTTAAAAGGTGGACTTGCATTCCTTATGTTGGATGCCTAGTTGAGAGGCAAAAAGGAAATAAAATAAAATTAATATTCTTTTTGGGAGATGGGCATCCCTTTTGGAGGGAAAAGGATTTCAAAATTGGAGCCCTAATTTCTGTATAAACCCACCTTGTGCTCTCATTTGGGGTTACATTGAAGATGGTAATGTTATGCTACCGGATTGGAACTTGAGAGTTCTTTCCTAAATCTTTAGAGGACGAAAACCCTCTCTAGTTTGCTGGTTTCTGTAAGAGACCGGGTGTCTCTCAACCCAAATCTTCTGACTGTGAATGCGATTTTTTGTTTGTTTTGTAATTTTCGATTTTTTAGTGGTTTTTTGCAATAAAAGACAAATTGCGATTTTGTAAGGAAATGCTTGAAAAATAAAATAAAATACCAGATGATTAAAAACTACAGAATACAGCTTAGATTTCAATGCTAGATGATTTATTGATCTTCCAGGATAATTACAACTGCGAGATTCAAACATATAATAAAAAGGCAAGCTATTTATTAAGGAACCTAAATAAGCTTGCAGTCGCCTGTAAAGGAGCCTGAAATGGTACGGCTGAATGAAATGAGCAATCCTCTGACCCAAAAATCAATGCATATGCTCTAGAAACCCTAGGCGTCCAAAGTGATGAAACCAGAAGACCAAAAGCTCAGGCATTTTGACTGGAGAAGTACGGCCTGTACCAGCAACTAAGAAGTCCATACAATCTAGAAGAATGTGCTAGATGCCAAATGAAACACGGCCAATGCAATATTCTCCTTCTAGAAGAAGGATCGATCCGAAACTCTGATTAGAAACTCCAAAATATGCCCAAATATGACTCCTGTGTGAAGCAACTTTGTTGACAAGCTTAAACTGGTATTGCACAGTCTCAGTCTGTCTGATTTTGAAGAGGGAATGTTCTCCAAAACCAGATGATTTGCAGAAACCCTTGTTTCACAAACCCCAATGCTCTCAGAGAAAAAAATAGACAAATTCAAATAATCATCATAATGAGTTTGATTTGCCTTGAAGAGAAATATATATCATTTCCTCAAAAGTTCGACCCTTTCACAAAAATCAGCTTAATTGCATTTAATAATATAATAATTCGCCCCTTTAAAATACTTAGGCCAATTATTAATAAATGGCGTTCTTTTATTTAATGAGTATTAAAACTCATTAAATATTAAATTTTCCCCTTTCATTATAAAGTATTAAATACTTTATAATTTTCCATTTAATAATAACTTTAATATTTCATTAAAGTGAATTTATATTATAAAGTCAAATTAATAATCTTTTAATTATTATTAAATGCTCTAATAATCCCTGCTTGCTCATCAAATCATCAAACTGGGTCGAAACTAAGCTGACCAACTGAATCAGGTGCCCTGCCAAAAATAGCAACTCCTGCCTGCTTGACTTACTATAAATAGTAAGTATCTATAAATCACTCTGAAAGTGTTTGCTAAGGCCCAAACCTGAATCAACTGCTAGAGTAATGTTCCCAAACTCTGGATAACTACCTCAAGTGACCTTCTAATCACATCTGTCAGCCTACGAAGGTCTGAGTAATAGGCTAACCCCTAAACCAACTGTAATGCCTAGGAAGGGGACATTACAGCCTGCCCTCCTTGAAATTGCTTGTCCTCAAGCAATCTCAGCTCTGGATGCTGTAAAATCTCCTCTGACTCCCAAGTAGCATCCTCAACCGGCAAGTCTCTCCATTTGATCAAATACTCTCTGATAACCCGCCTCCGAAGATGTCTCTCTCTAACATCGAGGATGGCCTCAGGCACTAACATCAACTTCCCCTCGTCATCAAGGGGTGGCAGTACTAGAGAGGGAATCACATGCTGACCCAACGCCTTCTTCAGGTGTGAAATATAGTGCCTCTTTGCTAATAGCCCTTTGTGACATGTAAGTAGTTGTTTGTTAGTGATTTGTGAGGTCTTGTTGTTTTATCGTCCAAGTTAATTGGTTAATTAAAATCTAGATATAATGCACGATCTCCCAATTTGGCTAGTTATGTCTAGAATTAGATATGAGAGAGATCCTTCAAACCGCCACCCTCTAAATGAGTCATGCATAATATTTGTTATAAGAACAATGTAGGACATGTTATAGAGTCGATATTATACTATTTCATGAATTTTATGATTGGATGTTTATACATGTTCTTACGCTTTGTTTAATCTTTATTCTAGTGTATATGCGTAGATAATGTAGCAATCCCAATGATAAGAAATATACCTTTATATAATAATTAAGGAATGCATGACAAGAATCATGATAAAATTAGTGTAAAATCAATCATTTAAATAATTAAACAATCACATGCATGCTTAAATTAATTGAACCATAAGTAATTGAATCTGGAACTATGATAATATTTATAAAATATTAAACACACAAAGCTCTAATATATATATATATATATATATATATATATACATTTATATATATGCATATATATATGTATAGTATTTAATTCATTATTCTAAACATTATACTTATATTATTTAATTTCAGTAATTTAATCAAATTTAATTTGTAAATGAACTAATGACAATAAAGTTAAACTTAAATTTAGCAAAGCTAATGTCAAATGTTTTATATTGCAGATAATTTAATATTCACATTACCTTTAGTGGAGAAAATAAAAGTAAAAATAAAAAAATGTTGCAGTTGTTGTGTTGATAGGAGACCACGTTTGGTTGAGGCATTCTATCTTCAGCACACGTGCCTTGTCTTGGCATTCATAATCTACATGTATTTCTATCTTGGTTTGCGTCTCTTTTGGGGGAGGAAAAACAATTCATGGGCAAGTCTAACATGTCACGTCTCCGATACCCATCTACGGGGAGAGGAGGAAGGCACGAATGGAGGAAATTGGTCGAGTGCGCCTCATTCTGTGTAGACTCTGAGGTAAGTTTCTTGCTCTTACGTTGCTTGAAAGTTTCTAAAGCCTTGTTAACAAATCCATACTGTCGTCCCCTGCAATAATTGCATTCCTTGAGATCACATTTCTTTGTGTCATGTTGTCAAATGACTCGCGAAGTTTGTCTAGACTTGGCACCTTTCATACATGTTTACCAGGGCCGTTGCAACTGCATCATCTGACAAATACCTCTATCCTTCTTGCTTTGTTCGATGACCATAACCTGTAATGTCCCCTTCGAAGAATGATCGCTTCATTGATCATAATCTATTCCCAGAGACCAGAGGGCTGCAAGGATGGTGAAGGGCTTCCCGGCTTTGAGGTGGTTGTTGGCTGGAGTTTGGAATTCGATTAAGGATTCTGGTTTTGTGAGAGTCATAGCTGGTGTGTTCAACATTCCTCGCAACTTCAATATACTATTTTTAGTAAATTCTATTTTCGCGCGACGTTTCTTAGTTCACTGACTTCTTCATTGTTTCAGTCAAGTAATCAGCTTCAGTCTTGGGCTTGAGATAAGTATTTTCATTATAATATTATTATTTTAATATTATACCCCTTGCCTAGCAGTGCAACTTTAAGTTATTTTTAAAAAGGGGACTTTGAGGGTCATGGCGTCATAAGGAGATAAATTATATTTTTTAAAGTCAAATATTAAGCTTTTGAAAAAGGACGCCTACTTGAAGGTTTGACTTTATTTTAAAATGTGAAATAAGCAAAAGTGAAAATGGACGCCATCTTTTGGAGGGAAAAGGGTGAATTTGAAATTAGGGTTTTGGGCGCCCTCTGGAAGCTTCTAGATGTTTCTCTCACGTCTATTTAATCAGGCCTCAGCTCTTCATTTGGCATCCTTTGTCTACTACACCGTTATGCTGCTGAATTGTCTTCAGGCACTCGCTTCGAGGAAAGCACACCTCCTAGCATGGGCTCATCTTCTTGCTTGAAAGATAGCAACTAGTTGAGAGGTTAGCTTGTATTAGGTTTGAATTGCATTTCCAGTTGAGTAATTGCATTTTGGAGTTCTAGTTTACATTTTCTGTCATATTTTGATGTTGCTGAATGTCATTGAGGAATGTAAGAATTGCTCATAGCTCATGAAATAAAAATGCTATCATTCTGGGTATTGAATCTATCAATCTGTTTATGAGGGGCGACCATTCTTGCCAGTTTCCAGATTTTTATTGTGTCTCTTTGATTTTATAAAGGAAATTCGCCCTTGCAGCTGGGCCGTACCATCTTGAAGTACATTGGAGTTTGTGCAAAATAAATAAGGCTTGTTTTGAGTGGTTTAGGGATTGCATCTTGGGCGCCTACATTAGTATAGTAATCTGCATTTGGTCTTTCGTCAATAGGATGTGTTTAGAGTGAGTTATGCGCATTTTAATGGGTTATTATGCTGCTGTTCTGTATTAAATCTGTCAAAAACAGTCATATCAGATTTGAGGAAGTTCATTAGATGTGTGAGGAGTTGATATTCAGTGAGTTCGGGAGTGTGAAAGAGAGTTCTTAATTTGTTATAGCTTTGAAAGGATTCTAATCTTATGATATTGACAGGCTCTCTAATTTATTGTAAGCTGAACAGTAGTACTGTCAGCACTTCTCTCCTCTCATTTTGTATTTACTTGTACTGCCCACTGAATAAGTGGAAGAGGCTGGCTTGCCGCCTATTACTTTCTTGCATTGTAATTTCCTAAGTCTCCGCCATATGGTCGCCTCCTATCCTTCACGGATTGAGTAGCACATACTTGGTGTTGAGCTAATTTTCAGTATTGCATTAGATAGGGATCCTCTGACCGAATGCTCGTTGTTCACCGGCGCATCTCGTGGTTAGAGTTCTTATTCAACATTTTCCTTTGAGATCCTCTGACCAATGCTCACACCTTGCCCACATTGGGATCCTGGTGTACATTCTGGTTAGAGTTACTTCTGCATCGTTTTGGTTTATGCTAACCTTAACTAGTGCATGTTGCATTGTGTAATCATTTGTGAAAAAATAAAAAAAATTGGTCCGGGCTTCATTACATAACCCGTCTCAAAGCTTTCATTTTGCACACAGGCAGGGAGGATGCTAGCAAAGGACTTGGAGTCTGGATTATTCTGCCTATTGCATTTGCTTGAAAGTTTCTAAAGCCTTACCTTTAAACCCATTTTCTTATGCATATCCTGCACCGATTGCATTCTAGGAGTCCGCAGTTCTGTGAGGCATACTGGAAAACAACTCACATGCCTTGTCTTTTGCATACTGTCACAGCCGCAACACTTGAAAATAAAAGACTGTAGAGGCGTAAATAGCCTTCCGGAAGTCCGCTAAGTAACCCTCGTCACTTCTACAAGACTCGAAAAATAGAATGTTGTAGAGGTTTAATTAATCTCCCGATTTCAAGCAGGTTACGCTTAAATCAAGACCTCTGGAATGCGTATTTGAAACGGAAAACTATGCATAGATAAACTGCTCTTCAAATTAGGAGGGGAAGCTCCCTCTTGCTGATGGTGTTTGAAAGAAAGTAAACTAAACTAAGTTGCCTATCTTTTTGATCAGCTTAGAGCACAAGGTTTTTTAAACACAAACGCCGCAGCTAAGATTTTTTGATTTAAAGAACTTCAACTACGACTAACTTAAACTAAAGACGTTTCTGGCTTCTCAAGTAATAGCAGAGCGAGAGAAACTAGAAATGGACAAGGTAGATTTTCTAAAAAAATACTTCAATGAACTATCTTTCAACAAACACCTACACACTTCAATGCAAGTTGAAATCAAGATCATAAAAGTGGAACACAAATAACGAAAACCTAAGATTTTATATCAAGGCAAAGGAGGCTCGTGATTTTATTACTCAAATTTCTAGAACAAGCTCACTTCTAACATGCCTGGAACAAGAAATTGCAGCTAAAGAGGCTTGCAATCTTGCTCTTCACACAATAGAAACAACAATCACATTAACTCCTTGTTGGCTAAAGAGGCTCAACAATTTGCTATCACAACACAATTGAACAATACTTGAGCAACAAATAGAAGGCACAATAGGCTCAGCGTTTTGTTCTCACTAGCACGGTTAAATAAACTAAATGAGCAAAGGCTCTTATTTATAGAGAAGCAGAGTAGGGAACCCTAAAATCTCCTTGCTTTCACAATCTAGGGCTTGCTCAGCAAGCAAGCTTTATTACTAAATCTAGAAAGAAGATAACATCTAAAACCCTAGAAAGTAGAAAAAGCGGGAAACGCCAACTATTACATTCTATCTTCTTTCTCTTCTCAAAGAATGAATAAGGATCATTCCAAGAATAGAAAGAAAGCGGGAAAGAAAGCTTCTAGAAGAAAGCTGCTTTAAAGCTTGATCACATCCGCTAAGAAGTTTGAAATGGTGTCCCGATTCGGTGCATCTATGCCATCAACAGCAAAGCAGCACTTTTCAAGAATATCTTCAGCATCTGCAACTGACCTAAGGAAATCTTCAACCTCATTGGCCGCTTTCTCGAACTTTGCTGACATCACTGAAATGTGACCTGTCCTCCCGCCAACTGGATTGCATCTGCGAACAACATTCTGGAACTGAGTTTGCACTTCGTCAAGCCCGACGTAGGAACCATCCTCAAGACTATACTGTGAAGGTATCTCTGTGACAAACTCACTGATGAAGAGAAGAGCTTCAATCACCCTTTGTCTGTAGGCAATGAATTCTTTGGATATTCTCTCATAGGTTTTAACTTTGAAAACATGACGCTCCCTCCAAGCAAGGATTTGTCCCTTATGTTCTTTTGAAACTGCTGCACCGTAGGCTGTGTCTAAATCAGCAATGATGATCTCATGCCTAGGTTTTACCTCAGCCAGTGTTTGCTCAAATCCTTGGATGCCTTGACGAAGTTCATGAGCGTTCTCTCTCAACTGGAACATCCGTGTCAAGATCTCCCTTCCTCTGACAATGAAACTCTCGATCCACTTCTGAGTTTCTTTCCCACATATGACTAGCTGTCTTAACTGCTGATGATCAGCTGGTGTCTCTAAAATCTGGGGCAGCAACTGGGTTTCCTGTGAAGAACCATGGACAAGGTTAGAAATGAAAAGCCTGAGCTGCTGATTTTCAGCCTTGAGGGCTGCCTTGTCCTCTCCATCTTTGAGTACTCTTTCTTGAAGGTTCTCGGATGCAACTCTGAAGAGACTCAAATTTGCATGTCTGGTATTTCTACCGAGATTGGCCTTGACTATGACGAAATCATCCATATTCACCTCATCCCTATTCTTATCTTTTGGGGGCAATGCAGTCTCCATGATTATCTCATTATCAGGATTCCTATCAAAGTGATCTTGCTTCTTTGCCTTCTTCTTAGGAGGTTCCTGATAGATGTTATCGAGATCATCAACACTCATCTGATATGAAGGCCTTCTTCTAACCCTTCCTAAGGAGTTCTCAAGCCAAGACACGGTAGTATCTTTACTAACTTCCTCAGGAGGTGCAACTGTAATCTCTTCATCATCTTCGATATCAAGGTCAATGTGGATTGGCAAAGAACCTGTCAAAGGTACAGAAACATGTGTTGAAGGTGGCTCCTCTGCTTCTTTCTGAGGTATGGGCTTGTCAGGAGGAACTTTTGAATCAGCTGTAGGCTGCTCCTGTATGACTATGCCTGAGAAGTCTAACCTTCTTTTTACATTTTTATTTGATCTACTACCTTTGATACCTTCTTGAGACTGACTTTTACCATTCCCTTTTGACTGTACTCTGGAGGAAGAGGGAATTGTCCTTGGCGGCTCTGCTACTAGAATGGAGTTCTTCCTTTTAAGGACTAGGAAAACCTTACTATGCTCAAGGACTTGTCTTGTCCTGTCTTCGACTGAAAGGGATTCCTTATTAGCCCAGTTGACTTGTGAAAGGGGCTGATCTTCTATTCGCTTCTGAGTATACATCGGGAGAAGCACATCCTCGTCATCATCTGATAACCCTTCTATATCTTCATTTAGACAATCCTTCATCTGATGGAGAGTAAGTTTGCTGTAACTACGTCTCCGCACCTCAAACTCATCTGTACAATTAGCCCAAAAATCTTCAAGTGCGGCTATATGATCATAGTTCTTCTCAAGCCGGCCAGCGTAGACACCATGAGGATTGAATGATCGTCTCTTGCTGTAAGACTTGAGGCCGAGTTTATCTAACTCATCTCCCATTGACTTGGCATCTGCAGCCGTCCTGCGTGTGTAGACTCCCAACCCTAATGGAAACTGAAGAGAGGGTTTCCTTCTATTCCTCAGGACTGTATGAACATCATGGGCCTGCCTTAAGAATTCCATGAAGACGACCTCGTCCGACGGGTACCTCGGCAACATGAGCGGGGCACCTAAATAGCCATAGACCCTGAGATAGGTGAAAGTGGGAAACTGTACAAACCAATCCGCCCATTCCGCCATCGCTGCCCTGGCAACTGAAGATATACGAACATGTAACTCGTTGTCCAGGTCCCGCACAGTGTACATCAGAAAAGCCTCGTTCACCCTTTTGTAGTGATGCAACGACTTCGTGAACTCCAACTGGGGATAGTAGTTATATATGTGCTGTACGCTCAATGATCCCTCGGTGTTCAACCCTCTGAATTGACCTTGATAGGCTACCAGGTAGACTAGGTACGACACCATGTGGAATACATGAAATTGAAAATATTCTGTTATTTGCTGATGTAGACAGTCACTAATCAAGGTAGGCCAGTCGTGGAACTCGGTTTTCTTCATGATGTGGGGTATGGCGTAAAACATCCAAGGCTGAAACCTGGTGGCATCTTCTGAGCCAGTGACCCTGTTGAGCAAGGTGATAATGATAGCAATTTCATCCTTAAACTCTCCTCGCCCGACGTTCTTAGGCAATGTTTTGTGTTTCTCCTTCATCCACCTCTGCGCAATCTTCTTACTGTATTTATCTTTGTGCACATTCCATATCCTTTCACATTCGCGCTTTGAGAGAGTTACGCTTTCAGGCCATGGGGGAATGGAAAAACACTTCTCAATCATATCAGGCTTTAGATTGCAAATCAATCTGCCATCTGCTGACTGGATCTCCCTAGTGGCCGGGTTGTAATGCTTGATGCAAGCGATTACGAACTCAAGACTCTGAACTGATATGGGAATTGACGTTGCTGCGAGGAGTCCAGAATGTCCCAGGTTTCTGATTGAGGTGTTGCCTGCGCTCTCCAAGGCATGTAGATTGAACACCGGCTTGATGTGATGCAAGTTTGTCTCAGCTGTTTTGATGTAATCATGATAGAGAGCTGATTCAGTCTTGAAAACATTGGGAGTGTACTCCATTTTGGAAAACTTGAAGAACGACTGTAAACTCGCCCTAGTTCTGACAAGTTTTGAGCAATTTCTATTTTTAGAATGCTGATTTTCTTGCTCCAACGGACAAATTTTTTGAAATTTTTTTTTTGAGATATGGGTTTTGTTTTGTAATTGCTACAAGACAACCCGCATTGTCCCGCTTTTGAAAATTTGAATTACCGGCAGCAGAAAGTAAACCTTACTTTTTTAATTTTCCACTTAAAAGTTGGCACCTCGGGTTTTGTTCAATATGATTAGAAACTTAACCCAGCTTGATTAGATTTGCAAAATACCGATGCTTCGATCAAAAGCAGCCAACCCTAGAATTTGAAATTTTCTTGAAAAAAATATGTGATATGGGTTTTCTTTAGAAGACTGATTTGAGAGGACCCAGATGGTTGAAAACTGAATGCACTGAGGATTTCACTGACATGCAAAATAAAAGCAGCTGCTGCAACTTGATGAAGTTCTTGAGAATTTCCTTTAGAAGATTGAAGTGAAAAGACCCAGATGATTGAAAACTGAAAACCTTGGCCTTCTCTTTGAAAAGTCTGATCTTCTGGATGAAAAAGCTTGAAAAAGCAAGGGTTTATGTTGCTGGTCTGAAAAATATGATGAAAAACCAGCAAGCTAAGCACTTGAATCTTGAAAAATTTCTTCAAACTTGCTGCTCCAACTTTCTCCTTTGGATGCTACTTGCAAAAAAAATAAAAAAATAACATGAAAGAGAGGTGTTAAATAGACTTAGGGTTTTGTTTTTACTTTGCTTTCTTTTGCTTTTATTTCCAAAACCCTAATCTCAGCTTCATTGAACTTGGACGCCTTCCTTCACTTGCAATTTTGAATTTTTTTGAAAATCTCAAAAAATTTCTAAGGCATGAGAAGTTGGGCGCCCTTCTTCACCAGGGGCGCCTACTTTAAGCAGTGTTAGCCATTTTTCTGATATTTTCAACTTTTCTTCACTTGGACCTCCTAATTCGCCTCTGATTTCCCGTTTGTTGATTGATCCGACAGGCGAGTTGAAAGATCCACTAAGGAGCCGTGACCGATTCCCCGAGGAGGATAAGTTTTGGGCTTTGGCTAAAAACTTGATCTCGACCTTCAAATTCATGGGAGCCTTTTCCTTGCAGGGGCGCCCATTTTACCCAGAGTTAGCCATTTTTGTGATCTTAAAATTTCTTCATTGATACCTCTTCTTACAGATGATCTCGTCGTATCTGGTGACTCGGGCATCGGATTGACTACCTCTCATGCTCATCGCGAAGCTGACGAGATATTAGGAGGGGTCTTCTGGAAGAGATTTTGTCAGAAAGTGAAATTTAATCCCTCAAAAGCTTGGGCGCCCATCTTGGCTGGGGCACCCATGCTCACCAGACTTAGTTTATTTTTCACCTTTTTGTGTTTGCTTCTGAACTTTGAAATTCAACTCTCGCCAGACTCTCTGTTCGGCTTATTGTATCTGGTGATTGCGACATCTGATTGTCATGCTGAGTATCTCGTTGAAAAGCTGGACCAATCGTGAAGAGATCATATTAGAGCATCTCTGATGAATTCATCTGTTTAGCTTCTTAAAAACTTGGGCGCCCTTCTTTACCTGGGGCGCCCAAACTCACCAGACTTGGCCACTTTTTCATGATTTTCATCTTCCAGTTTGAAACCTCCGTTCTGTACTTTTGACTTCAATCTGAATTTGTTGGAGTTTGGACAGTCGGATGTACTGACGAAGACAGGCATCGCGAAGCTGGCATGACACTGAAAAGATCAAGCATATTCTTGAACCATGACTGTTGAATTAGCCCCTTCAAAAAGTTGGGCGCCCACTTTATCCAGACTTAGTCAATTTTTGATAAATTTCACTTCTTTCCATTTTGACTTCAGTTTAAATACCTCGTGTTGGGTGTCGAATTCTGGTTGACTGGACGATCCGTTGACTGCACCGATGGATCCGTTGACTGCACCGATGGATCCGTCGCGGAGTTGGCAGAGAACTAAGCAACTTTGGTTGGAAGAGTAAACCCTGATTTTAACATTTGGTGCCCTAAAAAGATGGGCGCCTTTTCTCTTCTGGGGCGCCCAAACCTGTCAGTGTTAGAAAATTTTCATCATTTTTCAACTTCTTCTTTGTTCTTCGTGCTATCACCAACTCGCCTTTTGCTGAATGCCTGAATGCTGAATCCGACGCCTGGCAGCCGAATGACCTCCATTAATGACTTCGGAGCTCCAGATATGCTTCTGAAAAAGCAAAATAGACCCAGTAGGGCAAAACTGATTGTTTTAAGATTCTGACTGCACCAGCCTGATATGGACATAATTTGAGCCAATCAAAATCAGTTTGAAACCTGATGGACCAACTTTCTATTTTTAGAAAGTTTTGCCAGTATCCATTTCCAAAGAAACCCAGAAAACTCAGAAAACGTTACTAATTTTAGAAAATTTCTAAAAATAGCAGTTTTCCTAAAATTTAGGGATGAAAAACTAAGATCTGGGTTTTGTAGATTAAGCTGCTCTTAGCAGACCCAGATCGTCAGATTTCGACAATTTTGCGTTTTAACCCCTCATGCAAGACATGTACACCCAAATTCTGACCTTTTTGACTGATTTAACAAGACTTTTACTCATTTCTTCAAAATATCTGAGTTTAACAAAATTTTTAATTTTGGGGTACAACACATTGTCAACCTGACCCAACCGCTAAATGAGTATGCAGCATCAGTAAATACTTTGGAGCTAACCCAGTCGCATTTTCAGGCCCTTTATCCTTAGCAGCCACAGTGTCAGCAAGAAATGATGGATAATTTTGTGTTTTGGAGTTACCAGTCTACAACTGCAAATAATTCGCCTGGTACCATTCGCAACCTACTACAGTAGCAACTCTTGAACATGGAAGTCTGTAGAGGCTTAAATAGCCTTCCTGATTCCTTTCGCCACCTGTCATACCTGCAGTGCTTGAAAATAGATTGTTGTAGAGGTTTAAATAATCTCCCAGATACCATTGTCAGCCTGTCTTAGCCGCAACACTTGAACATAATAGGAAGTGTAAAGGTTTAAATCACCTCCCTGTTCCTTTGGTGTCACTTGCCAATACCATATTCTTGGAAGTTTCTAAATCCTGTAAACAAATCGATTTCCGTGCTTATCTTGTAATTTTTGCATTCCATGAGTTGACATTTCTTGGAGTCGTTCTATCTAACAGTTCACGTGCCCTGTTTTTTTTGATTCTACATTTTGTATGCATGTCGGCCAGGGTAATTGCAACTTCAAACATCTGGCAAATTCCTTTATCTGTTATGCATTGAGGGATGCCCATACCCTGTTCCATAGCTCCCGTTTTGGTCAGCAGGCAGAGTGAATGCCGGAAGAAACTGTAGAATTTGATGTTACACCTGCCGTATTCAATTGCTTGAAAGTTCTAAAGTCTCCTCAATAAAAGCCAATTTGTGCCTATCATTTAATTATTGCATTCCATGAGACCATATCTTCATCTCGCATTACGTCAAACAATTCTCACGACTTTTTATGCTTAAGCAATATTAGGGCAAGGCAATAACTGAATAAAAGAAAACGTATGAGAAAAGTTAGGGTAGTTGCTAACTTCAAAGAATATCATTGATAAGGTTTTTTTTTATAAATATATATATATATATATATATCTTGTTTTATGTGAATGCATGCTAAGGATAAGATCTGAAACTAATTCACTGCCTATTATCATGGGGTAGATTTTAAATGGATCCCATAAAGGGCTCCACATAATCCCTTCTAAAAGTCCTCTTTTATGAATTAAAAAAAAGAAAAGAAAAAGACTTATCTTTTAAATACGGGCTCTTAACTCTATGTCCATTTAACCATAAAGAAATAAATAAATGTGATTCCTACTTCTTTTTGGAAAGGGGAGATATAGTAGCTTAAAATGGATAAAATGAAAAGAAATAAAAGAAAGATCAAATATTAGTTAATATCAGTATTCCTAAAAGAGAGAGAAGGGAAGCTTCTTTCTATTTATATTTTTAATTCTTTCTTTAGTGAATAAATTAAATGTATAAGTTAATGTAGTTAATTTTATATATTTAAATATAAGTATAAATTTAAAAAGAGAGTTAACAGATAATTAAATAAATACGCTATTTATATGTAAGAATTATAAATAAATATGATGGTGGTAAATAAAATCGTAAATATAGATATATACGTATATATGTATCTTGTGTAAAATGAAAGTCTTTCACATTAATTTATTTGTTTATATCTAATTGGTTATTGAGTCATGTAAGTACTCTCTCCTTCGTCAAGCTAGTTAACTAGATGTTTTAATTATATATATATAAAGAGGGATGATCTAAGATCCGCTGTTGAATCATGAGATTGTGCACATTTTATTTTATTTTGACATTTTATAATTTCCACCTAAAGATGATGTTTCAATTTATAATATCCAAATCAAAGTACCCCCATGTTTTATCAATAAGGAAATGTGAACAATAAGGTATAGATTAGGAGTTGTATTTCTTTTTAATCTACCTTTAAAGTTATACTTATGTTAAAGGTTAGGTTGGCTTAGTTTTAATTAATTAAATACAATGGGTGGGTGAAGGAATCGCTAGTGATAACTTAATTTGGTTTGTTATAACTTATCACTTGAATGTTTGATTATTAAAATGATTCCTAATAATTTATCCTTAGCAAAATATAACAAGGATTCAACTTTCTTTGGAACTTATAGCTGTTGGTGTCTTAGTGAAATTTAAGAGTTGGTTTAAATGTTCTAAGATATTTATTGGAATATATAGGGAAATATGCTTAAATGATTTCTTTAGTTATTTTAAATTACTTCTTAGTGAACTTTACTTTCGTATAACCCCTATAGCATTATCGTAAAGTAAAAAGTTAAACACTAGGGATTTGGAATGATTGCTTCATGGATGATAGAGTTATCTCGAAATATCGACTTATAATATTTTACTTTGATCAAGTAAATAGCTTATTTTAGTGTTAACACATTCACAAGTTCCTCTAGTTTGAGATCATGGATGAAATGCTATTGCTTGTTTTATTTTCCCGTCGTGTCTCTCTTGGATGTACTGTCAATTGACTTTGCTATTGGTTATTGTGTTCGATTTTGTATGGAGATGATAATCCTTTAAAAGTGTTGGCTTCTATTCTTGTTGTGTTTGTTAAATTGGTTAAAGTTGGTTTTAGCCAAATTGTTAGTCATTAGGGTTTCATATGTGGAGAAAATTGAGGTCTCCCTTGGATGCCATACTGGCTGAATTTACTGTTGGTAATTGTAGTTGATTATGTTAGCTTTGAGTGAATTTGAGGATCTCATTATGATATTGCCTCCATTACTCTACACTTGTCGTTTTGTGATCATGAAAAGTTGTTTAGTCATTTTGTAAGTACTCCGTTTTGTGTTATTCTGATTGAGGAGACTTTATGCGTCGATTTTCTTTTAGTCATATTTTGGATGAATTGGGAACCCATAAATGTTTAAGTCACCCCCTTTTGATAAGTTATGGGTGTTGAAATATGCTAACCAATTTTTTCGAAAGAATTACACAACATAACCAGAGATAGATAATTGGATTAGCGTTAGCATCAAACTGAAAACTGAACTTGGAATGAAAACTACTCAACGTCAAGAATGTGCACTCAAGATCCCACTGAGGGCGAGGTGCTAACATATGACAGAGTGTTGAAAAATTGAAATTAAGAACTGATAGGCGGATAACCAGCCATGAGAAACATTTCCACACTACCACCAAACAGTGGGGGGAAAAGATTACAATAAAAACAATTCATCCGCTGCGGCGGGCATCCAGAGAGCTGTGGGGATTCACAACTATGAGTGGGTACAAGGTATTACAATCAATTTAACCACATTGGCGGTAAACCATCCAGGGGACTTATGTGAGAAGATAAAGAAAGAATTGCAGCAATTAAAACTGGAACAGTACTACTGTTTACAGTTTGTACAAATGAGAAATAAGCTGCAAATTACATAGGAATTACAATAATCTCCAAACACAAGAATAATAGATGTTTTTCAATGATTGTTTAACTCTCTAACAGCTGATAATGAATCAGAAATCAGAACTTCTAAAATCTGATACAAAAACTGTAAACTGGAAATATCAATCTGCAACTATGAGAATCAATGAAATGTTCATAACTCACTTAATTCTCCTCCGAATGACGTGAAATAAGTTGCAAATGCTCCCTAGAGGTCTGGCGCCCAAGATGCAATCCAGAAACAGCCACCAAAAACTCCAGATTATTTAGCACGAATCCCAATGCACCTCTAAATGGTACGGCCTTCTCAAAAATCGATTTTGCAAGTAAAAATTAAATACTTGGAATTAAATTCCAATTCTTGGTGAAAGATGGCGCCTCGAGTCAACAAATTGATTACCAAAATACCCAGAATGAAAATAAAATCACTCAAATTGATATGAACAAAAATCAGCTTTAGCTGTATAAAAACCAGGAAACCAGAGCTGTGAAAATACTCCAAAATTTTTCAATCTTTGATGCTCAATCTGCTAGTCTGATGTTGAGAAGCAGCAATGTAGCCAACTAGGTGTTATATTGCAAACACAAAATTGGATGAAAAGCTAGGAGGTAGACATCCTCGAAGCAATATGTCAATTGTCAATTCGACAGCATAACTTTAGCATAATTTTCATGGATCCAATGCTGGAGCAAAGACCTTCAATAAATAAGAGCTCACAAACTCTTCAAATGCCTGAGAAGCAGACCAAAAGACACAGGAGACCCTTCAATTTCCAAAACCATTCAACTTCTCAAGGTGGCGTCCCAAAAAGCCTCATAAGAAATTCACTTTATTCAAAAATTCACTTTTATAAAAGTGGCGTCCAATTTCAAGCTGAGGAAATATTTCAATAAAGAATATATAATCTTATGATGAAGGCGTACCCTTCATGGCCCCACTTTTAAAAACAACTTAAGTTATCTCCTTAGGCCAAGGGGGGGGGTCAACAGTGAATTAAAACATAATGCCTTAAATTAAATCTTTTTCACCAAATAAAGCTTTTTGAAGACCAAACCAATATAACAACAACTGCTCCAACTGCAAAAGACTAAGAATAGACAACTGCAACTGCCACAACTAGCATTTACTAAAAATAGTAAATAACATGAAATGCCACAAAACTCCAAGCCAAGAAACCCTAATTTCACCTCATTCCAGTCTACGGGTTCCGGAATAGACTGATGAACTGCAAGGCCAATCACTGATGAGAAGGGGACATTACAGTCCGCCCTCCTCGAAATTGCTTGTCCTCAAGCAACTGAAAAGATGGATGCAACAAAATCTGTTCACCTTCCCACGTGGCATCTTCAATAGGCAAGTTCCTCCATCTAACCAAGTATTCTTTGATTGTCCTTCTCCTCAAAGAACGCTCTCTAGTATCAAGGATTTCTTCGGGAATCAATACCAACTGACTTTCCTCATCCAATGGAGGTAATTCTGAAGTAGCCACCACGTTGTGTCCAATTGCCTTCTTGAGGCGTGACACATGAAAGACATTATGTACTTTGCTTTCAGCTGGAAGCTCCAACTCATAAGCAACTTCACCAATCCTCTTGGTGATTTTGAAAGGACCATAAAAACGTGGCTTCAACTTTTCTGCACCGCTTTTCTTGAGAGAAGATTGTCTATATGGCTGAAGCCTCAAGTAGACCATGTCCCCAACTTGAAAAGACCTCTCAACACGCTGCTGATCAGCGTATAACTTCTGCTGATTTTGAGCTTGTTGCAGATTTTCCTTGAGAGACTTCAAGATGTCTTGGCTCTGTTGTAACAAATCCAGTGCTTGTGGAGCTCTACTATCACCAAACACTAAATCAACAAAATTAGTAGCTTCATAACCATAAAGAGCCATAAAAGGTGACATCTTAATTGACATGTGATAAGAAGAGTTATAACAATACTCTCCTAAATGAAGCCATTTAATCCAAGCTCTTTGCTGTCCTGAAACATAATTTCTTAGGTAGCCCTCTAACCATTTGTTCACAATTTCTGATTGCCCATCTGTTTGTGGGTGATAACTAGTGCTGGGAGTAAGCACTGTCCCACTCAATATGAAGAAAGGTGCTTTCCTTTGGACTAAGGAAGCACAAGAAGTTTTTGAAGAGTTTGTGAGCTCTTATTTATTGAAGGTCTTTGCTCCAGCATTGGATCCATGAAAATTATGCTAAAGTTATGCTGTCGAATTGACAATTGACATATTGCTTCGAGGATGTCTACCTCCTAGCTTTTCATCCAATTTCGTGTTTGCAATATAACACCTAGTTGGCTACATTGCTGCTTCTCAACATCAGACTAGCAGATTGAGCATCAAAGATTGAAGAATTTTGGAGTATTTTCACAGTTCTGGTTTCCTGGTTTCTATACAGCTGAAGCTGATTTTTGTTCATATCAATTTGAGTGATTTTATTTTCATTCTGGGTATTTTGGTAATCAATTTGTTGACTCAAGGCGCCATCTTTCACCAAGAATTGGAATTTAATTCCAAGTATTTAATTTTTACTTGCAAAATCGATTTTTGAAGAAGGCCGTACCATTTAGAGGTGCATTGGGATTCGTGCTAAATAATCTGGAGTTTTTGGTGGCTGTTTCTGGATTGCATCTTGGGCGCCAGACCTCTAGGGAGCATTTGCAACTTATTTCACGTCATTCGGAGGAGAATTAAGTGAGTTATGAACATTTCATTGATTCTCATAGTTGCAGATTGATATTTCCAGTTTACAGTTTTTGTATCAGATTTTAGAAGTTCTGATTTCTGATTCATTATCAGCTGTTAGAGAGTTAAACAATCATTGAAAAACATCTATTATTCTTGTGTTTGGAGATTATTGTAATTCCTATGTAATTTGCAGCTTATTTCTCATTTGTACAAACTGTAAACAGTAGTATTGTTCCAGTTTTAATTGCTGCAATTCTTTCTTTATCTTCTCACATAAGTCCCCTGGATGGTTTACCGCCAGTGTGGTTAAATTGATTGTAATACCTTGTACCCACTCATAGTGGTGAATCCCCACAGCTCTGTGGATGCTCGCCGCAGTGGATGAATTGTTTTTATTGTAATCTTTTCCCCCCACTGTTTGGTGGTAGTGTGGAAATGTTTCTCATGGCTGGTTATCCGCCTATCAGTTCTTAATTTCAATTTTTCAAAAGGGGGTGACTTAAAAAGATTAGACCAATATAGGCTTCCTGAGGCAATGGGAAACCTGTCATGTGTTGCTTTTTCTCATGATTAGACCTTTGTGATCCATTGATCGTATTCTTTTTCTTGAACTCTCATGGGGGTTCCTTGTTCCATGATTTTCCTTGCCTTTGGTTATGACTATGAGCGAGATGGTTCATGCCTCGCACGTGTGTTCGTTTTGTGACCTTTATGCTTGGTACACCCTTGTTGTTGTGAGTCTTGTTTCAGAACTGTTTGGGAGAGTTTCCTAAACAGGCGTTATTGTACTTATTTGATGTTGTTTATGTCATTGTTGAGTTAGCCTTTTCTTCTTGACCTTGTTTGGATGTGGATCCTTTCTTGTCATCTCCTAGCACGGGGGGTGGGCCTTCGGGTCCACATGGTCGGGTGGAACGTGCTATGCACCCCATTGGGTTCCCAAGTTGAGTTTGTGATGCGGAAGTGGATGCAGAGCCTCCAAAGCTTCTCTTGGTTGAAGACTGATCTTCGCCTTGTACCTTATTCTTCATTGATGTAATTATTCTTGTTCTTGATGTACTCTTTCCGTTGTTATAAGGGAAGCAATATGTAATGTATCAATGTAATCATGATGTGTTGTATCTATGGAAATATACTCCACAAATGTACTATTGATCTATGAATTGAAGTGTAATAGAATATGTATCATTTTCCTCTCTTTTAATCATGGATGGTTGAATGTCATCATTATGTAAGCTTGGATTTACTCTTTCATTTTTGATAAAATTTTATGAATCGCAATGACCGTTCCGTGTACCCCAGAGGACGTAGATGGCTTTGTATATGTATAATTGCTTTCATGTAATGAATGTACAAATTAATCCTATCCAATATTTCGCTTTCAAAAAAAAAAATTGTGGTGTTTGTTGTCCTTTGAGGTTCACACGTGAGGGGTGTTACATGAAACGTGAAACATGTTATGAACCTTGCTATCCGCCGGTAAATCCAACTCATATGCACCCTCGCCCACTCGTCCGATAACTCGAAATGGACCATAGTAACGAGGTTTCAACTTCTCTGCACCACTCTTCCACAGAGTGGACTGATGGTGTGGCTGTAACATGAGATACACCATGTCACCCACTGCAAAAGAATGCTTAACCCTTTTATGATCAACATACTGCTTCTGCTGATTCTGTGCCCGTTGGATATTGTCTCTGAGAGACCTCAAAATGTCCTGCTGATCCTGCATCATATCACCTGCGCTAGGCACTCTGCTATCACTCAACACCAAATCCAAAAGGTTGGGCGCCTCATACCCGTACAATGCCATGAAGGGCGTCATCTGTAAAGTCATGTGGTGAGTAGAGTTATAACAATACTCACAGAGGTATATCCACCTCACCCAAGCTCTCTACTGTCCAGCTATATAATTGCGCAGATATCCTTCCACCCACTTATTGACAATTTCCGTTTGTCCATTTGTCTGTGGATGGTAGCTGGTACTAGGTGTCAGTTTGGTCCCACAAAGTCTGAACAACTCCAGCCAAAAATTGCTCATGAACCGACTGTCTCGATCGCTGACTATAGTCCAAGGCAAACCATTTAACCTAAATACCTTTGAAGAAAAGCTCTGCAGTCTGCGATGCTGTGAATGTAGTGGTGATCGGAAAGAAGTATGCATATTTTGTCAGCCGATCAACAACTACGTAAATACAATCTTTACCTTGGGCTTTCGGCAAACCCACGATAAAGTCCATAGATAAGCATTCCCACTTCCTGTCAGGTATCTGAAGTGGCTGAAGCAATCCAGCAGGATATGTGTGTTCCTGTTTGTTCTGCTGACAAGCAGAACACTCTCGTACATACTGAAGAACATCAGTCTTTAGCCCTTTCCAAGTAAATCATTCTTGTACCAGCTTATATGTTTTGAAATAACTGGGATGGCCCGCCATAGGAAGATCATGAAAGGCTCTCAGAACTGTATCCTTCAACTCTGAATCGGGAACCAGAAAAATCCGCCCCTTGTAAATGATCAAGTCATTCACAACGGTATACCTACTATCCTGCTCTGTCCCATCAACAATGCTAGAAGCCCATGGGTTCTTAGCATACTCTGTAATGATCCGATGCCTCCAATCCTCGGAGATCTGTGCCATAGCATTCAATTGAGGTCTGCGAGACAAGGCGTCAGCTACAACATTCTGCTTCCCCTTAATAAAGGTGATGTCAAAATCATACGATTGCAGTTTGCTGACCCATTTTTGTTGTCTTTCATTTAAGTCCCGCTGTCCAAGGAAGTGTTTTAGGCTATTGTGATTTGTATGCACACTGAATTTACTGCCCACCAAGTATTGCCTGAACTTAGCCAAAGCGTGCATAATGGCTAACATTTCCTTGTCATAAATGCTATAAAATCTCTCAGGACCCCTAAGCTTCCTACTCTCAAAAGCAATAGGGTGTCTCTCCTGCATCAAAACGGCACCAATGCCCTCTCCTGAAGCATCACAGTACAAATCAAATGACTTCGTAAAGTTAGGTAATGCTAACACTGGACATGAAGTCATAATCACCTTAAACCTGTCAAAGCACTCCTGAGCCTGTGGTGACCAAGCAAAAGCCCCTTTCTTTGTCAAATCAGTAAGGGGTGCGGCGTGATGTGAGTACCCGCTAACAAATCTCCTGTAAAAAGCACACAACCCAATGAATCCTTTGAGCTGTGTAAGGTTCTTTGGTACTGGCCACTCAACTATAGCTCGGACCTTCTCAGGGTCCATACTGACTCCCTTGGCACTGATGATGTGCCCAAGATACAACAACTCAGCCATACCTAGCTCACACTTGGACTCCTTGGCATACAAGGACTCAGCCAAAATACCCAGAACTGTATCCAAGTGAGCTAAATGCTCCTCCCATGACCTACTGTACACCAGGATGTCATCGAAGAAGACTAACACAAATCTCCGCAGCTGAGAACTAAAGACCCTGTTCATTGTAGCCTGAAAGGTAGCAGGTGCATTGGTTAGACCGAAAGGCATAACCAAGAACTTGAAGTGACTGCAATGGCACCTGAAAGCGGTTTTCTCTATGTCCTGCTCCCCCATTCGAATCTGATGGTACTCGGATCTCAAGTCAATCTTCGTGAAGAAGATAGCACCGTGCAACTCATCAATCAACTCATCGATGCGGGGTATCGGGTACCTGTTCTTAATTGTTTTCTTATTGAGCTGGCGGTAATCTATACACATCCGAAGTGATCCATCCTTTTTTTTCACCAATACCACTGGTGAAGCAAAAGGTGACTTGCTAGGTTTGATATGCCCCATAGCCAACAACTCACTGATTGTTTTCTCTATCTCATCCTTGAGCCGTTTCGGATGTCTGTATGGTGTAATCATAATGGGCTTTACGCCCTCCTCCAACTCGATAATATGCTCGGTGCCTCTGTCTGGAGGTTTGCCAGGTGGAATATCACTAAACACTTTAGAGTGTTTAGTCCTCAGTATTTGAATGTCAGGATGGTACTCAAGCTTCTGCTGCTCCTGTTGTGTTGGTAACAACATACACTCTGCAGCCCAATCTACCATATCATGGCGAATGAGTCTCTCCATCCGTCTGTAAGATACCATCCTTAGATTACTCTCTCTGATGGCTTTGATGACATGAGGTTTCCCGTTTACCTTGAACTTCATCTCCATGTCCCGAAGATTGAGTGTGAACTCACCTTAATCGTGAAGCCATGCCATCCCAAGTACCACATCAGTATCTCCCATATTAACAACGTAGAATTCAGTCTTGAACTCATAGTTGTTAAGCTGCATCGGAAGATTTGTTATCTTTCTATCACATTTGAGGGTGTACCCATCAGCCGCCTTAACTCGAATACCCTCAAACTCCTTTGTCTGTATACCTCGTCTCTCCACCAACCGTGCATCAATAAAGTTATGAGTAGCACTAGTGTCGAGTAGAGTGATCACTTTCTGACCTGCTAGGAGCCCACGTAGTCTAAAAGATCCATCTCTCTGAAGACTAGTCAAGTGTTTCTCCTGTAACTTTCTTCCTCCCTCATTTTCACCATCATTTTCAGACTTTTCATCATCTGAATGCTCTGAATTAGCTTGCTGGTCTGATAGATCAGATTGCTCTTCCCCCTCAGAAAACCACTCCATCTGGTTATTTTTCACTTTGGGACGAAGAGGGCATACATGCTTCTCATCATAAGGTGCCTTGCACCAAAAACACAACTTTTTCTTACGTAAATCATTTAATGTTTCCCTATCAAATGGTGGTGCATTTCGTTTCTTAGGATCAGGTGGATCCCTATTCCTGTCAAATGACCTATTCCTGTCAAATGATCTATTAGGCCTCGTATAAGGTGTTGAGCCTGAAGAGAACTTGCTGCGAGGTGCTGCAAGCTCCATACTGCGTGCCTTCCTCATGGCCTCCTGAAGAGTAGGAGGATCAAATGCCTTGGCCCAACCTCTCATCGGCTCAAACAATCCCTCGATGAAGACAATGACAAGTCTCCTCTCTGAAATACCTGTCACCATGACTGCAACCCTCTGAAATTCGCCGATGTAGGAATCCAAACTACCTGTCTGTCTAAGTTGAGCTAGCTCCCTGAAATAAAGTTCTGGATCCTTTTTGTCAAAATGCTCTATGAGCCTGCTGGTGAACTCCTGGTAGGTGGTAACTGTGTGATGACCAAGCGTGTACATGCCATGATGCCACCAATCATGCGCCAACCCATCAAGATGCAGTGTTGCAAACTTAATGGCCTCGTCCTCCTACATAGGTCTCAATGATAGGTAATTGTCTAACTTCTGTACCCAAGACCTCGTTGAACTCTTATCTGAGCCATCAAAGTAAGGCAAGATAATCTTGCTGACTGCATGCTGAAGATCCCTGTGGCTGTGGCTGTTGGTGCTGAGGAGCTCTGCGGTCAAATCTACCTCCTCTGGGTTTATGCACATCCATAAACTCATGAAAAGACAAAGATTGCCCGATCTCAGGTACCAATGTCAAATACTCTCCATAAAATCTGGTCACGTTTGCCACTGACATGCCATGGTGTGGCTGAAACTCATGTTGGTGACCCTGCTGCTCTGCCTCGAGAGTCGAAGGTGCCTCTCTAGATATAAATGTAGGTTTTCTCGGCCTACACTCATGCAAGATAGGTGACGACTGCCGCTGTACTGACACCAGTGGCTGGTCAATGCTTGCAGTCTCGCTCGTCTGTCCTATCTGAATATAGTGCTGCTGAGGTTGAGTGTACTGCCTCATCGTGCCCATCAATTGGGACATCATGTCCATCATATTATCATGCCTGCGTCTGAACTCATCATCAAAAATCTCACCTCCGGCATGCTCTTTCCCCGGATCCCTATATGTCTTTGTAGGAATCTCACTATCTGCCATCAGTGTAGTGACACTGTTTTCACTGCTATTGGAATTGGATCTGTGAATTCCCAGAACCCCTGATACTGTCTCACCTTTAGGAATAGGTGGACCTATCCAATCCTCAATTCTGCCTATTCCTCTACCCTTACTGTAGAAGATAATATCTCTACTCATGAAAAAGCATTGAAAAAGCACACATCTGACTGAAAAAGCAACTGAAAAAGCACAGGATGGCAGGAAAACTGTGCTCTGATACCACTGTAAGAGACCAGGTGTCTCTCAACCCAAATCTTCTGACTGTGAATGCGATTTTTTGTTTGTTTTGTAATTTTTGATTTTTTGGTGGTTTTTTGCAATAAAAGACAAATTGTGATTTTGCAAGGAAATGCTTGAAAAATAAAATAAAATACCAGATGATTAAAAACTACAGAATACAGCCTAGATTTCGATGCTAGATGATTTATTGATCTTCCAGGATAATTACAACTGCGAGATTCAAACATATAATAAAAAGGCAAGCTATTTATTAAGGAACCTGAATAAGCTTGCAGTCGCCTGTAAAGGAGCCTGAAATGGTACGGCTGAATGAAATGAGCAATCTTTTGACCCAGAAATCAATGCATATGCTCTAGAAACCCTAGGCGTCCAAAGTGATGAAACCAGAAGACCAAAAGCTCAGGCGTTTTGATTGGAGAAGAAGTATGGCCTTTGCTGCAGCAAAAGTATGGCCTGTACCAACAACTAAGAAGTCCGTACAATCTAGAAGAATGTGCTAGATGCCAAATGAAACACGGCCAATGCAATATTCTCCTTCTAGAAGAAGGATCGATGCAAAACTTTGATTATAAACTCCAAAATATGCCCAAATATGACTCCTGTGTGAAGCCACTCTGTTGACAAGCTTAAACTGGCATTGCACAGTCTCAGTTTGTCTGATTCTGAAGAGGGAACGTTCTCCAAAACCAGATGATTTGCAGAAACCCTTGTTTCACAAACCCCAATTCTCTCAGAGAGAAAAATAGACAAATTCAAATAATCATCATAATGAGTTTGATTTGCCTTGAAGAGAAATATATATCATTTCCTCGAAAGTTTGACCCTTTCACAAAAATCAGCTTAATTGCATTTAATAATATAATAATTCGCCCCTTTAAAATACTTAGGCCAATTATTAATAAATGGCGTTCTTTTATTTAATGAGTATTAAAACTCATTAAATATTAAATTTTCCCCTTTCATTATAAAGTATTAAATACTTTATAATTCGCCATTTAATAATAACTGTAATATTTCATTAAAGTGACTTTATATTATAAAGTCAAATTAATAATCTTTTTAATTATTATTAAATGCTCTAATAATCCCTGCTTGCTCATCAAATCATCAAACTGGGTCGAAACTGAGTTGACCAACTGAATCAGGTGCCCTGCCAAAAATAGCAACTCCTGCCTGCCTGACTTACTATAAATAGTAAGTATCTATAAATCACTCTGAAAGTGTCTGCTAAGGCCCAAACCTGAATCAACTGCTGGAGTAATGTTCCCAAACGTTGGATAACTGCCTCAAGTGACCTTCTAATCACATATGTCAGTCTACGAAGGTCTAAGTAATAGGCTAACCCCTAAACCAACTGTACTGCCTAGGAAGGGGACATTACAATTTCAAATTTGGAAGACAATCCCTAGTTGGTTCCCATTCCTAATTGGAAGTGGGAATGCATATCCATGGATTTCATCACGGGTTTACCCAAGACCTAGAGCAGGAATTGCATTTATGTTGTGGTTGACAGACTCACGAAGTTTGCATACTTCTTCTCAATTTTAGCTACTTTTACGATAGTGCAGGTTGCTGATTTGTTTTTCAAAGAGGTACTTAGATTGCATGGGCTGCCTCAAAATATAGTAAGTGATCAGGACAACAAATTTATGAGTCATTTTGGTAGGAGTTATTTAGACTCAGTGGCACGAAACTCACTTCGAGCACGAGCTACCACCTGCAGATAGATGGACAGATGAAATAGTTAATAAATGGGTGGAGGGATACCTAAGGAACTACATTGCAAGGCAACATAAGGCATGGATCAAGTGGTTGCATTTATGCAAATATTGTTATAATATGGCATACCATATGTCTATACAGATGTCACATGGTACTCTATGGTTATGACGCTCCTAATTTCTTGGTCTTGTTATTTGGGGATAGTAGGGTGCCTAGTGCGAAGGATTTGTTGCAGGACAGCTAGGCCATCATGAGGTCTCTGAAGGAAAATTTACAGAAGGCTTAGAATCAACAAAAGCAGTATGCAGATAAACTCAGAGTTGAGCATTCCTTCGAGGAGGGTGATATTGTCTATCTTATGCTGTAGCCTTATAAGCAATCCACTCTAAGGAAGAGTGGCGTTGAGAAGCTCAAGCCACGATACTATGGACTATTCTTAGTTTCCAAGTGGATTGGTGAGGTGGCCTACGAGCTAGAGTTGTTGGACAAGCTAGAGTTGTTGGAAGAGAGCAGGGTTCACAATGTGTTTCATGTATCTCGCTTCAAGAAGGCGTTGGGGCATAATGTGACACCTTCTACAGCGTTACCACCTTTGGATGAGGAGGGGAAATTGGTTCTTATTCCTGAGGCTATCATTGACACAAGAGAGCGGAATTTGAAACGAAGAGTCATCAGGGAATACTTTACTAAGTGGAAGGACCTACCGGTTGAGGATGCAACCTGAGAGAATGGGGAGATATTGCAACATTCGGAGTTGAGATTGCTTGACGACAAGGAATTTTAGGGAGGGTGAAACTATAATGTCCCTTTTCTAGCCAGTGGTTTGGAAGTTAGGGGTTAGCCTATGACTATGGTTCCCATAGGGTAGCGAGATGTTTAGGGGACCTTTTTGGGGAGATTCAGGCTCTTCAGTAGGCTTGATGTCTCATTTTGGCATATTCAGCTTAGTGATCTAGTATTTGGTTTGTTGGCCACTCTAAGGCAGTTCAGGAGTTCTGTTGGCGTTTAAATTCGCACCTCTGGAATGCGTATTTGAAACGGACAGCTATGCACAGTAAAACTGCTCTTCAAATTAGGAGGGGAAGCTCCCTCTTGCTGATGTTGCGAAAGAAAGTAAACTAAAAACTAAGTTGCCTATCTTTTTGATCAGCTAGAGCACAAGGTTTATAAAACACAAACGCCACAGCTGAGATTTTCTGATTTTAAGAACTTCAACTACGACTAACTTAAACTAAAGACGTTTCTGGCTTCTCAAGTAATAGCAGAGCAAGAGAAACTAGAAATGGACAAGGTAGATTTTCTGACAAAATACTTCAATGAACTATCTCTCAACAAACACCTACACACTTCAATGCAAGTTGAAATCAAGATCATAAAAGTAGAACACAAATAACGGAAACTTGAGATTTTATATCAAGGCAAAGGAGGCTCATGATTTTATTACTCAAATCTCTGGAACAAAACTCACTTCTAACATGCCTGGAACAAGAAGTTGCAGCTAAAGAGGCTTGCAATCTTATTCTTACTCAATAGAAACAGTAATCACACTAACTCCTTGTTGGCTAAAGAGGCTCAACAATTTGCTTATCACAACACAATTGAACAATACTCCGAATAACAAATAGAAGGCACAATAGGCTCAGCGTTTTGTTATCACTAGCACGGTTCCTACAAAGTGAACTGAAACTGAATAACAACTTGCTGCAATACAGGCTCGCAATTGGCTATGACAATAATCGTTAAAGAAACTAATGAGCAAAGGCTCTTATTTATAGACAAGTAGAGGAGTAGGGAACCCTAAAATCTCCTTGCTTTCACAATCTAGGGCTTGCTCAACAAGCAAGCTTTATTACTAAATCTAGAAAGAAAGATAACATCTAAAACCCTAGAAAGCAGAAAAAGCGGGAAACGCCAACTATTACATTTTATCTTCTTTCTCTTCTCAAAGAATGGATAAGGATCATTCCAAGAATAGAAGAAAGCGGGAAAGAAAGCTTCTAGAAGAAAGCTGCTTTAAAGCTCAATCACATTCGCTAGAAAATTAGAAACTATGTCTCGGTTCGGTGCATCTATGCCCTCAATAGCAAAACACCGCTTTTCTAGAATATCTTCAGCATCTGCAACAGATCTTAGGAAATCTTTGACCTCATTGGCCGCTTTCTCGAACTTTGCTGACATCACTGAAATATGACTTGGCACAGTCTTATGTTTTTCTTTCATTTACTTCAGTACAATCTTCTTGTTGTATTTTTCCTTATGCATCTCCCATATCCTTTCACATTCACCCTTTGAGATAGTAACACTTTCAGACTATGGGGGAATAGAAAAACACTTCTCGATAATATCAGGCTTCAGATTGCAAATTAATCTGCCATCAGTTGACTGGATCTCCCTAGTGGCCGGGTTGTAATGCTTGATGCAAGCGATTACAAACTCAAGACTCTGAACTGATATAGGAATTGACACTGCTGCGAGGAGTCCAGAATGTCCCAGGTTCCTGATTGAGGTGTTGCCTACGCTCTCCAAGGCATGTAGATCGAACACCGGCTTGATGTGATGCAAGTCTGTCTCAGCCGTTTTGATGTAGTCATGATAGAGAGCTGATTTAGTCTTGAAAACATTGGGAGTGTACTCCATTTCGGAAAACTTGAAGAACGACTGTAAACTCGCCCTAGTTCTGACAAGTTTTGAGCAATTTCTATTTTTAGAATGCTGATTTTCTTGCTCCATGGACAACTTTTTTGAAAATTTTTCTGAGATATGGGTTTTGTTTAGAAATCCGTTACAAGACAACCCAGATCGTCCGTTTTCGAAAATTTTGAATTTTGCTTGAAAAAGCAGCAAACCCTAATTTATTCAATTTTTCCCGAAAAAAGCTGGAATCTGGGTTTTGTTCAGAATATGATTAGAAAAGGACCCAGTTGATTAGATTTGCAAAATCCTGACGACTGATCAAAAAAGCAGCCAACCCTAGGTTTTGAAATTTTCTTGAAAAAGCTGTGATATAGGTTTTCTTTAGAAGATTGATTTGAGAGGACCCAGATGATTGAAAACTGAATGCATTGAGGATTTCACTGACATGCAAAATAAAAACAACTGCTGCAACTTGATGAAGTTCTTGAAAATTTCCTTCAGAAGATTGAAGAGAAAAGACCCAGATGATTGAAAACTGGAAACCTTGGCCTTCCCTTTGAAAAGTTTGATCTTCTAGATGAAAAAGCTTGAAAAAACAAGGGTTTATGCTTGCTGATTTGAAAAATCTGATGAAAAACCAGCAAAGATGAATTCTTGGATCATGAAAATTCTTCAAATTTGCTGCTCCAACTTTCTCCTTTGAAGGCTACTTGCAAAAATAATAAAAATAACATTGAAAAGAGGTGTTAAATAGACTTTAGGGCTTGAATTAGGTTTTGCTTTCTTTTGCTTTTATTTCAAAACCCTAAAATCTCTGTTCAATGCATTTGGACGCCACCCTCCTTCACTGGTAATTTTGAAACTTTTGAAAACTCCAAAAAGTTTTCTAAGGCATGAGAAGTTGGGCGCCCTTTTTCTCCAGGGGCGCCCACTTTATCCAGTGTTAGTCAATTTTTGATAGTTTCAACTTTTCTCAATCTGACATCAGTTTGGATACCTCCATTCAGCCTCGAATTCCGGGCGGCTGAATGATCTGATGACTGCAATGTTGGACTCGTTGCAGAGCTAGCAGAGAACTGAGCAACTTTGACTGGAGGCACAAACCCTAATTTTGACATTTGATGCCCTAAAAAGATGGCGCCTTTCTTCTCCTGGGGCGCCCATGTCTGGCAGTGTTAGAAAATTTTCATCATTTTCATTTTCTTCTTCGTTCTTCGTGCTATCACCAACTCGCCTTTTACTGAATGCCTGAATGTTGAATCTGACGCCTGGCAGCTAAATGATCTCCATTAATGACCTCGGAGCTCTTGATATGCTTTTGAAAAAGCAGAATAGACCCAGTAGGGCAAAACTGATTATTTTGAGATTCTGACTGCACCAGCCTGATGTGGAGGTATTTTGAGCCAATCAAAATCAGTTTGGACCCTGACGGACCAACTTTCTATTTTTAGAAAGTTTTGCCAGTATCCATTTCTAAAGAAACCCAGAAAGACCCAAAAAACATTACTAATTTTAAAAAATTTCTAAAAATAGCAGTTTTCCTAAAATTTAGGGATGAAAAACTGAGAACTGTGTTTTGTTGATTAAGCTGCTCTTAGCAGACCCAGATCGTCAGATTTTGAAAATTTTGCGTTTTAACCCCTCATGCAAGACCTGCACACCCAAATTCTGACCTTTTTGACTGATTTAACAAGACTTTTACTCATTTCTTCAAAATGTCTAAGTGTAACAAAAATTTAAATTTTGGGGTACAACAAGTTCACCATTCATACTTGCTATTTATAGTAAGTAATATCAGGCTTATTGGCGGCACACCTGCAGTTGGTAATGGTGACAGCACACTCTTAGGGGATTATTGCTAGATTATTGCTGGGACTTTTTAAATTATTAAAGTCACATTACTTTAATGATATTCTTTTATTAAAGTGACTTTATGATTTAATGATATAAAGTTACTTTTAATAAAGTACTTTATAACTTGGCCATTATTAAAGTAATAAAATAACTTTATTGAAATAATACATTTTAGTATACTTTATTAATATTTAAGTGAAGGGGATGCTTTTCAAAGATTAAATTAAATTAAATCATTTAATGGCCAAGTGAGGCATTGGATTTTGAGAAGCAATAATTGATATTTCATTAAAAGTGAAAATTTCCAAGATTAGGGTGTAGGGTTTGGAGAAGGATAAAGAGCAAAGAGGAAGATCTTTTTCTTTTATCCAAGTTATCATTTACAAACAAAAGTTGAGCAACAGGTTTGCAAGTATGAAGTTTCAAGCTATTCAGAGGATGGAAACCCTCGAATAGGATGGAGTCTACAGGTGTGAAAGATCACCCAAGGTCTCTTGTTTGGCTGGTTTCACACAAAGATCATCATTTGAGCATTCACAAATTTAATTCATGATGAGGCCTTTCACAAGGGTGTATCTATCATCTACAACTGTACTATCAAGAACTGTCAATACCCAAAACACCTATAATAGTTTGTACCTTCGGCAGTTGCGGAGGTATCCACGGTCGTGAACCCTTGTTATATACTTGTTCTGGTTCACTCATGAGTCAACCACACAAGCTGGTAGGAGATTTAAGCTCTGATACCACTAAGATGTCCCCCTGGGGTTTCAAAACTGATTTTTGTGTTTTTGTTTGTATTCTGATTTTTTTTTAGTTTTGTCGGAAATGGTGCCAAAAATTGAAAGAAATTGCAAAAATACAATAACAGAATGGAAATTGCATAAATGAAAGAGAAACCAGTAATCTTTATTGATTTGAAACACAATCAAAACATACCCATTTGCTGATTGTAACTTCTACAGGTTTGATTTATTAAAACAGCAATTATTGGCTCAAACCCTAGGTGCCAAACTAAGGTTTGGTCAACTTCATACTTGAAAATGGTTGCTGATCTGCTGATAGAACCTGGACGCCTTGATTTTGATTGTATCCAACCTCCAAACAAGGGCGTATAGCTTCAAGAATTCCGACGTCCCTCTCTATGAGCTGTACGGCCTCCTATGGACTCCCACGTGCCTCAAAAGGATGATATTCTGCTGCATTAGAAACCTGATTGGATGCCTTATATTGTACGGCCTGCAATCATGACCAATCTGCCCTTGTACGGCCTATAAATGGTGGTCTCTATCATCCCAGGAAAGAGTGCAAAATGATCAACTCCCACGTGCTAGGTTGGAAACGTGCAATTGCTGATGTGACCTATCTTATTTCTAATCTGCTGATGGAATACTGAAAATGATGATCTAATCTACTGAATTAAATTTGTGAATGCTCAGATGATGATCTCTGTGTCAAACCATCCAAACAAGAGACCTTGGGTGATCTTTCACACTTGTAGACTCTGTCCTATTTGAGGGTTTCCATCCTCTAAATAGCTTGAAGCTTCATACATGCAAACTTGTTGCTCAACTTTTGTTTGTAAATGATAACTTGGATTAAAAAAAAGATCTTCCTCTTTGCTCTTTATCCTTCTCCAAACCCTATGCCCTAATCTTGGCAATTTTCACTTTTAAATGAAATATCAATTATTGCTTCTCAAAATCCAATGCCTCAATTGGCCATTAAATGTTTTAATATAATTTCATCTTTGAAAAGCGTCTCCTTCACTTAAATATTAATAAAGTAACTTAAAATGTATCATTTCAATAAAGTTACTTTATTGCTTTAATAATGGCCAAGTTATAAAGTACTTTATTAAAAGTAACTTTATATCATTAAATCATAAAGTCACTTTAAGAATATCATTAAAGTAACGTGACTTTAATAATTTAATAACTCCCAACAATAATCTAGCAATAATCCCTTGAGAGTGTCCTGGCACCATTACCAACTATAGGTGTGCTGCCATTGAGCTTGATATTACTTACTATAAATAGCAAGTATGAATGGTGAACTCCTGAACTGCCTTCGAACGACCAACCAACCAAATACTAGAGCACTGAGTTGAATATGCCAAAATGAAACATCAAGCCTATTGAAGAGCTTGAATCTCCCCAAAAAGGTCCCCTAAAAATCTCGCTAGCCTACGGGAACCGTAGTCATATGCTATCCCCTAACTCCCAAACCACTAGCTAGAAAGGGGACATTACAACCTTGCAGTGAGTTTGGTGGAGTTTGCTTTTTGGTTGTGTCCTCCCTTGTACTAGGCTGTACCTCTCATTGGTTGCTGCAGATTGGAGCTTTGAGAAATGGCTTCTAGGTATTGCACCATCTGATTTCTCTACATAGGGTGACTAGGAGAGAATGTTGGCAGATTTATTGAAGAAGTTTCTGATATTATGCAAGCCAAATCGCCCCTTGCTGACCGTACAACTCCTGTAGTTGGGCGTGAGGTTTTTAGGGGTGAATCTCCCCCGTTTTCCAGCCTCTATAGACCTGTTTGGAGGTGCCTATATCAGGTGCAATAGCTGCAAATTGTTTGGGTGTGATCTTTGGCATCGTTGGTGAGGTTGAATGGTGGTTATGAGGGATGCCTATACCTGCACATAGCATTTCCTAAGTGTTGCAGACCTACAACTTTCATTTCAGACCTATTGCAACAACTTTCCAGATCTGATACAGCTCCTTCGAGGTCACATTGTGAGGTTTAATGATTCTATTTTGAGCTGGATCACTTATTTCTTATGTTGGACGCCTAGTTGAGAGGCAAAGAGAAAATTAAATTAAATTAATATTCTTTTTGGGAGATGGGCATCCCTTTTGGAGGGAAAAGGATTTCAAAATTGGAGCCCTAATTTCTGTGTAAACCCACCTTGTGCTCTCATTTGGGGTTATGTTGAAGATGATAATGTTATGCTACTGGATTGGAACTTGAGAGTTCTTTCCTAAATCTTCAGAGGACGAAAACCCTCTCTAGGTTGTTGGTTTTAGATTTGGAAGATAATCCCTAGCTGGTTGGGTGTAATTCATAGTTCCCAGGAGACTGGTACTAGTACGAGAGATTGGTACTGGTACCAATATGACTTTTTTTTGAAAATAGGAGATGTGGGTATTTGGAGACTCCATCTTTTTTTTAATATAAATAAAAATAAAAAAATAAAAAAGTAAATAATTTATAGAAAATACATGTGTTTTGGCTTTTATGTGATGGAAGACGTGTAGGAGACGACACTTTCTTGAGCGAGGGACTTCAAGAGACGTCGGGAGTCTTCGTCTGCATCGTAGCACCGTTGGAGGCATCTCAGGAGACGTCTCAAGTACTGGAGACGTGTCTCCATCTCCAAGATGCATCTTAGGGGGTAGGAGACGCGTCTCTTGGTAACTATGGTGTGATTGCATTCAATAATCACTATGGAGCTTACAAGCAGAGTAATCAGTTTTTGCTTTGATCATTTCAATGTCTTTTAGTTGCATTGTTGGTGTGATTTTTTGACCTTGCAGTGAGTTTTGGAGTGAGTTTGCATGTTGGTTGTGCCCTTCCTTGTACTAGGCCGTACCTCTCATTGGATGCTGCAAACTGGAGCTTTGAGAAATGGCTTCTAGGTATTGCACCATCTGATTTCTCTACATAGGGTGACTTGGAGAGAATGTTGGTAGATTTATTGAAGAAGTTTATGATTTTATGCAAGCCAAGTCCTCCCTTGCTGGCCGATGTAATGTCCCCTTCTTAGCCAGTTTCAGTATATTGGTGGATTAGCCTATCAACGGGTCCTTGTAGGCTAATGTTGGTGTTCAAAGGGCCTTGTTTGGCAGTTTCTTGGTTCTCTAGATGACTTTTGGGTGTCATTTTCTTGTCTTCTCTTCTCCAGTGTTTGGTGATATTCAGGGATAACCTTCCTAAGGTGTTTCAGGCTCCGTTTGCACTCACTATTTTTAGTAAGTCACTCGAAAATTTGGGTCCAACCTTATTATTTATAGTAAGCCATTTAGATGAGCAATAGAAGCAGTGGGTTACCTGTGGTGTTGGCAAAATCAATTAATGTTGAGTTTTAATGGAGTTATGATTTATTAATTATTATTAAAGTGTGAACTTTAATAATAATTAAATTATAAGTGGATATCATTAGTGGTGTTTAATGACCTTATAATATATGATTTATTTTTATAACATAAGGTCAATTATTTAAGTCATACAGGGGGGCACTCACATGAAGTTTATAACACTCGAGCATCAAAAGAAAATATCATTAAATATTTAATGGATTAAAAGCCCTAAAGGAATCGTGGCTTTTTGAGAAGAGTATATAAGCATTCAAAAAGCTCATTTTTATTCATTCATTCATCTATTCAATACTTGAGCATTTTGCATAGGCCCCTGTCTGCTCCGTACTCGCAGGTACACACAGCCTTAAAAGGCTTTGACTTGCACCTAAAAATGGTACTGTTGATGGGTGTTTTATTATCGCACCAACACAGAATAAAGTTTCCAACGGTCACTCTATCCTTTCTTGATCAAAATGTCCTGCATGCTAAGATTGCGAAAGATCATGCATTCAACTCCAAGGTTCCTTTATGTAGTGGATGTAGACTTAGTTGGCTTGATGTGATTTGCTGGTATTTCAAGGGGACTTACGCAATTGTTCACTCGGGAGAAAAGGGTTTTCAAATATCATAGGATTTATCGATGAAGCTCAGATTTCCTAAACTAACCAGAAAGTACGAAATTTGAATGGCTGCAGGGATTAAAAAAAAAAGCTATGATCTACTCTAGGCGCGGGACGTGGAGATCAACTCTTGCAAACTTCAACCAAGCTTTGCTTTGCCTCACTTTGGACAACTTCCACAAAACTGGTGCAATCTTCAAAGGAGTAACTAGAGTTATTCAGATCACAACTTAACATGGAGATACCATCACAACGACGCATACCGACATATAAATCATAATCGAAGTTAAGTCCAAACTGTTCCAGTTGACCACGCAAGGCGAACTCACCATGAATGAGCCCACTAGTGGTATGGATTAACGAAGCTTGCTTAATTCAACCACCACATTCCACAACTATATACGTGCATGAATTGAAATCAACTTTACTCTAAGCTCTACTTTAAGATTCTACGTGAATTGGAAGGATGAAGAAATCTTGCTAGCTACCGACAATAAAAGATGAAACCACAAACAATGATAACTCTTTTTATTATAGGAGTGTTCATAATAATCTATTACAAAGCATTCAATTTTAAAACTTTCCTTCCTCTTCCTATCTATTACTCTATCAATCTATGCTATCTGTCACTCTATGCTCTATCTCCTCTGTTCCTATCTTCTAATCTATTCTATGATGTAAAAATGAGGGGGATGCCCCTTTTATAGTTAGCCAATTCCAATGGATGGCTCAAATTCAATTACAATGAAGGGCTCAGATTGAGCCACTTAAGCCCTAGTCAAGATTTTGCCCTAATAACTGCCAGAAAGTGGAGTGGGGGTAATAAATGAGCACAAAATGCCCACTCTCTCCCTTTGACCATTATGAGCAATTAATGCCCACCATCTTCCAGAAGATTCTCGTCCAGAAACGCGTTCCCACTGTTATTCTTGACTGCAAATTCAATGAATTTGGCCAATACTGCTTCAACTTCTTGAACTGATATGGCCGACACGTTCTCAATCAAGACTACAACTTTTTTCTCCTGTTTGATGGTGATTTTCCTCCTTGTTGCGATTGCATCTCGGGTTGTGTGAACTTGTGAAGTGTGCTGGAGAACACTTTCTAGGTCATTGCTGGAAAAGGACTTCACACTTAAAAAGAATTCTTCTACTTTGTTCTTTAGTCCATCCCGCTATCACTCTTTAACATTGAAGCCTTTTACTCATTCCTCCTCCTTAGCCTTGAGGACCTTTTAGTGCCTGAGGATGATCTTTAATGCTTGTGCCTTCATCTTTTCCTCAATCCTGATCTTGAAGGATTTTCTTGTCTTGGACTCAACCATTTCTTCCTTGCCACCTGCCTCACCTGAGTTGGGCGCATTTAGATTCTTGTGGAGGAATTTCAACACTTAGCCGTTTCTTCCAACATCTCCCTTCATGGTTTGGGGGCAAATGAGACATCATGGAGGAGTTTCGAACATGTAACTTTTCCTTTTCCAAGGTTGTAATATTGCTCTGGAGTACTTGCTCCTTCACCCCAAGTCATCATGCTTTAGTCCCGGTGTTCATCCTGCAAAACAAAAAGGAAGAGCATCAAAACACATATAGTATAAATTCACTTCACTTACATAATCTCCATGTTTTGATTTCCAAGGTTCGATTGATCTCTGGATTTGATAAAATTCATCATTTTTCTCTAGCAAACTTTGCCTCCTTCATAACTTTTCATCATGGGCGCATTTAAGGGGTCTTTTAGAATTTCCACGCCTTAGAAAATTTTCATTTTAACTCACTCCTCCTTGGGCGCATATTGCCCTTGATGTTCTCATCTTCAATTCTTGCCTTAGAAACTTCTTGTATGTCATGCCCCTTAGGCGCTTTTTCAATCTTCTTGGAGTGAATTTCAATGCTTGTGTGTCTTGTTTCACGCCTTAGGAAATTTTCATTCAACTTCTCCCTTGGGCGTACTTGGGGGGGGGGGGTCATGTTCTATTTTCCCTGCTTTAGAAAATTTTCAACCAACATATTATCCCCTTGGGCGCTTTTAGCTATTTGTGCTAGGGCGCATTTGACTCCTTGTGTTTTCATTTTCGATGCCTTAGAAACCTTTTGATCAACTCATTCCTCATGGGCGCATTTAAGAGGTTGTAGTTTCACTTGTGCCTTAGGCAAATTTTCTATCCCACACATTCTCTTCCTTGGGCGCATTTTACCCCTTATTCTTCAAATTTCCAGCCTTAGAAACTTTTATCCAACTTCTTCTCAAGGGCGCATTTGGGGGGTGTTACTTTGATTTTCTATGCCTTAGGAAATTTCTTCATAAGTTTCCTCCTCCTGGGGCGCATTTAGGAGGTTGCAGTTTCATTTATATGACTTAGAAAAATCTTCTCACCTCTTCTCCCTTGGGCGCATTCTAGGGGTGTTGCTTTCATTTTGATGCTTTAGGCAAATTTTCACCTCTTCTTCAACTTGAGGGCGCATTTGAGGAGGGGTCAAGCTGGGCGCATATGAAGGGGTCCACTGCTAGTTTCTATGCTTGAGAAAATTCTTTCAAACAACTTCTACTTGAGGGTGCATTTACTAGGTGGTACCTCCATTTTTTCCTTAGAAAATTTTCATTCATCCTTGCTCATGATGGGCGCATTTTGATGGGGGTCAAGCACTTTTCATTGCCTTAGAAAATTTTTATGCCTCCCTCACAAGATGGGCACATTTAGGGCGGTGTACTGCCATTTTCAATGCCTTAGACCATTTTTAGCTAGCATACTACCTTGGCATCTTGGGCACATTTAGAGGGGGCTCCTGCCATTTCTCAATGCCTTAGCAAAATTTTCAATTGCTCCATGATGCCTAGGGGGCATTTAGAGGGGTCAACTTCCATTTTTCATGACTTGGAGAATTTTCTTGCCGCCTACTCATCTTGGGCGCATTTTACCCCTTGAGCTTTGAGTTTTGCCTTATGTGCTTCCCTGTCTCCCTCTTAGCCTGTTTGAACACTTAGTCAATTTTTCAACCTGCTCGCCCTCACTTTCTATTTTTAGTAACTCCTTGATTCTCGAACCTTGGGTGCATTTTACCCCTTGAGCTTTGAGTTTTGCCTTATGTGCTTCCCTGTCTCCCTCTTAGCCTGTCTGAACACTTAGTCAATTTTTCAACCTGTTCGCCCTCACTTTCTATTTTTAGTAACTCCTTGATTCTCGAACCTTTGCAACTCCTCTTGACTTGAAAGTTGCCCAATGTGATCCTCATGACTTAACTGACCTGTTCACACTTTCCTTTCGTGCTCACCTGCTATTTTTAGACCTGTTCCAGAAGTGACTTACTATAAATAGTAAGTATGTAGAATGCACCCAAATTTTACTAGTAGATTCCTTGAAAGATGCTGATCGCAATGGGATACATCCGTTTTTCATTTTTCTCGAATTTTGCTCCTCATTTTAGGCGCCAAAGTTGGAAACCCTAATTTCATTTGCATGCGCCTCTATTGACCTCCGTTTGACTCCGTTTCTATTCTGGACTGTTCTGCTCCTGAAACTGAAGATCTGGGACTGCTGGAGTGAATTTGCTAAAAATAGTAAGTGCTTGAAAAAGTGATCAACTGATTGCTGGACTTGGTTGCATGTCATATTGCCCAAGAGATCTCAAAAAACCCAGAAAAACCTAGAAAATTGGCTTCCATGCGGGGTACCTGCTAAAAATAGAAAGTCATCAATTTGACTTGCATGTTATACCATCGCGAAGTTCTTGAAAAACCCAGAAAGACTATTCTAACATGCATTGAAAAATCATACATGCAAACCCTAAAAATTGCTCCCAAAGCTAGAACCGCTAAAAATAGAAATTTGTCAATTTGCTCAAAATTTGCAGGTGCTTACTTTGAAGGGTCCTAAACGTGTTGTTGCAGTCTGAATTTCAAAAGTCCAAAGAAAAAGGTCCCAAATTGAGCACTTACAACGAAAATTTAATGGGAACCTGCCTGAAGCTTCTTGTACGTAGTGCTAAGCTCAGATTTCAATTTGCCAACTCAATTTGATCCCAAACTAGCCTGAAGAATGAAAACCCTAATCTAATAAAAATGCACTCCAGACTTAGCCAACACTCCAAATTAGGCCAAAAGATAGGTACATCCCCAAAAAGACAAAAGGAACCGAGAGAGACAGCCGCAAAACAACCCAAAACCAAAGCCAAAAGACCCGAATGGAGCAAAAATCAGGGGGTCCCCATTTTGAATGGGGTGATGTGTGAAAAGGTCACAACAGGTATGAGAGTCTTTATAAGGCTGCGAACCCCTTAATTGGGGCATGGGCATGGCCTTTGGCCATTGATCCAAATATTTTTTAATATATTTCTTTATTATTAAAAATTTCAAAATAAAAAAATTCAAACCAAAAAGAAAACTCTTTCAAATATTTGAAATCCGTACCTAGGTCATCTGTACAATCTATTGCACAACGACCACCTTGGCCTCCGTGCCTATACTTGGTGCCACATTTAGTGGTTCTTTTGGCGTTTTTCCTAACTTTGGCAAGATTCTAAAATTAGTAGTGATTTTTCAAATTTGGTGGACTTTTAAACTGTCTGGCAATAACCATTTTAGGCAGTGCCTTCAAATTTAGCATCAACTCAACCAAATTTGGTGGATATGATTTTTTGAAAATTTGGACCCCTCTCCGTTGATGTTTTCACTTTTGCACCTAAACTTTAGAGTGCAATATCTCAGCCATACGAAGGTGTTTTTCAATGCATTTTTTTTTGATTTGGGATAAAATTTTGTGCTCTTCGTGGTGGTGTGATCAATTTTTTCTGAGGCGATTTGATTTTTCTAGAAAATCAGTTTTCTCATTAGATTTGAAGGACAATCCTCGTTTTTTGAACTTCAAACGGATGTAACTTTCACATACGACCTTGGATTGAGGTGATTCTTTTTTTGAAAGTGAATATTTTTCTGAGCACTACACATTGGTGCTATTTTGAGGTTCTCATTCAGATATTTTATTGTACTATTAGTATTTGGGTCCATTTTGGACATTGTACAACTTTGGAAAGCAACTCCAGCATTGCAAACGCATTGATTTATAAAGTGCCAATTTTTTTTCTTTTCTTTTCGGGGGGATTCTTAATTGAGTGAAAAAGGGGGGGGTCTCTCTTGGTGTGTGTGTTTTTGGTCTGTTTACATGTGCTCTTCTTTTCCTTCACACATGGATCATTCTAAGGTTCCCTTGCTAACACCTTATAATTATGCAATATGGAATCAACATGCATGGAATGCCTTAATGCAACTTGGGTATACTCCTTATGTTGAACAAAAGGTAGCTGAACCTACAAATGATAAGGAAAAGATAAAATGGATGCTTGAACATACAAAAGCTCTTGGATGTCTTCATAGTTTTGTTTCCCTTGATCTTATGTTTCAGATTGAAGCTTGTACAAGTTCACATGATGCTTGGGAAAAGTTAAAATCTTTGTATGGTACAAAAGATGAAGTCAAAGGCTATCAGATTGACAATAAATTGATGAGCCTTGATCCAAAGAATTTTGGCAATATCCAAGATTATATAACTAAGGTTAATGATCTGAGAGCATAATGTAAGGCATGTGGTATTGAGAAAAAGGACATTCAGATAATCTATAATGTACTGAATAAACTTGGTCCTAAATTTGCAGCTTTTGTTTCTAGCTTTCATACTCTCAGACTGACTATGGGATTTGCATATACTATGCCTTCATTTGCATCTTTTTTTGAGATGTTAATGCATGAACAACAAAAGCTTCTTTCAATGGGTCTCATAAAGCCATCACAGCCTCAGGCTTTGTTGGCTGGTCAGCCTAAGGGACAAAATTAGTCACGACAATCTGAAAAGAAACAAAAAAAGTCAAAGAAAAATCCACACACAGATCATGCACAAAACAAATCCTCTTCAAGGGAGGATTCATTTAAGAAGGAGAAGTCTACTTGTTCATATCGTAAGAGGACTGGATATGAAGAACATTCTTGTTATAAGAAGGATATTGATGAACTCAAACATCTTCTTAAGAAGAACAATATTGATCTACCTTCTAGAATGTCTGAGTCTACTTCTTGTTCACACTTTAAATAGTCAGGATCTAGTAAGGATAAGGGTCATGCAGGTTTTGCTTCTAAGTCAAAGAAAAATAAAGTTAAAGCTCTTTGTGCTTATACAAGTCATGAATTAGGGAAATGGCTCCTAGATTTTGGAGCTTCTCATCATATGGCTTCTACACAACTTGTGTTCTCTTCTTTTGAGCCTTGTGTTATGCCACCTATTCTGATGGGCAACAATAATTACATGAATGTAAGTGGGAGGGGATCTGTTGATATTGGGGATGGCACCTTCAATGATGTTTTGTGTGTACCTCATTTGACAAATAATCTTCTTTCCATCTATCAGATCACCCATGGTGGAGTAGGGAAGACTGTGGAATTCACATTTGATTTAGTTATCATCAGAGACATGCAGAGAAAAGAGATAATTGCTACCGGGATGGTTGATCATGCATCTCAGTTATATACCTTTTCAGACTTTGCACCTAATGATGATTCTGATCCTTCAGTTGTTGATCACACTCTTAGTGTGAATTTTGATTTTGAGGAGAATTTTGGCTACTTGAACTTGGGTATTCTCACATCAAATCCAGTTATTGAGCCTTGCATTCCTTCTCCTCCACCTACAATTTCTTTTGAGGATACTTGTGTTGCTACATTCATGGCTACTTGTGATTCAGTGCAACAGGATATACATCGTCTTCCAGATATAGCTACTTGGGATGAATACTTGGTAGACATTGAGGGTTTGTTTATGGAGTCTCATATCTCAGACTTGGGAGACACTATTCATGATATTCATCTTCTCTTTGATGAAGTTGATTCTTCTTCAATTGTTACGGAGGAACCTTTAGATCCTCTTGTTCATTCTCCATATGATCATTCATCATAGTTTGACATGACTATGGATACTTTTGGGCAGCATTTGGAGGAGACATCTTTGTCTTCAAAGGAGATATTGGAGTCTTTGGATCTTGTTCTACATACATCTCTACTAGCTTTTGGATTGTCATCTTCAACAATGTGACCTAGAATGCTTGATTTGATGGTGGCAGTTTTTAGCATTGACATGGAGACACATGAGCAGTTTTTAGAGATTTTTTATATTATTCACTTTCTTCCTTCATATTCCTTTTAGGAGTGGGAAGATGTTTTTCATACACCTTTGGTTTTGTTTCTTCCTAAGGGGAGGAACATTGTTCGGCGATCGTGGACCATCTTCTACATCTCGTTTCGAGCAACAACCATTGGTACAGTTGACTACTTGAGGGAAGGCTACATAGTCTTTCTTATCCTTTCTATTGTTGGAGGGGACTTTGAAATATTCCCCTTAATTTTTTTCCCAAAATTTAACACACAAATCAGCAACCAATCACTGATTAGCGTTAGCTCCAAATGCAAATCAGCATGGAAAGTAACTCTAACCAAGAATGTTCACCAAGATCCCAATGTGGGCGAGGTGATAGCATACGGTCAGAGGATCATTAGGAATAAACTGAACTGAAATTACAATTCATCTGCTGATGCAGGCATCCACAAGCAGTGGGGATACTCCACTTATTCAGTGGGTAAGATTATTACATTATTAAAGGCGGCAAGCCAGCCATTTAAATCCTCACTTCCACTTATTAACGTGGGGGGAATACAGTCCACACAACCACTTATTTAGTGGGTGGAAACTTACAATTAAAGAAAGATGATTATTTAAACTCAACCACTCAATCGTGGGAGTATGAAATTTAAACTAATTGCAGCAAATAAAATAAATAGCTGTTAGTACTACTAATCAGCTTTACAATGAATTAAACAGGTGCAAATAAGAAAGATATGCTTCCAAATTCATCAATGGTTAGAGTAACACTTCCTCTAACTCTTACAATACAATAATGATATAAAAATGAAGCTCAAACTAGCATTATATCAAAAACTAACAAGTCTGATATATAAATCTGCAATCTGGAAATGTCTATCAGCAAACAACAAACTCATAAAAATGATCACAACTCCTAAATACCTCCGAATAAGCTGGAATGTTTTGCAAGGACCTTCTAGGAGGATGGCACCCAAACTCAAACTACAAAACTGCATCAAAACTCAAGATATTATTCTTGCACGAATTCCAAAGCACTCATGAGATAGTACGGCCCTGTAGAGGGGCGATTTCTCTTGGAAAAATCAGAAATTTGGAATTAAAATCTGAAAACCTCCTAATATGGTTGCCATTATCATAGAAATGCAATGATCAAATACCCATAACCAAAATAAATTCATACCAAAAGCTGTATGCAAAAACTACCTTCAGCTATGACTGTATCAGCAACTTCAAAACTGAAAATTTCATCAAAATCTTCAACTATTGAGCTCAATCTGCTAGTCTGATTTGAGAAGCAGCAAATGACCAACTAGGTGTTGTATTTCAAACACGAAATTGGATTGGAACTAGGAGGTAAGCATCCCTCGAAGTATTAAACAAGTTGTCATTTCGACAGCATATCATTAACATAAAAATATTGGATAATCAGCTCTTCAAACAGCAGCAATATATAAGCTTTAGTTGGCAAATGAAGCAACAAGAACTCTTCAAATTCCAAGAAGTTGAATCACTTCAACTTCCAAAAGGACGCCACCTTTTTGCCTTTTACTTTTTGAAATAATAAAATATCATTCAACTTCCCTTTTAGGCATCCATTTCATATTGCAACAATAAAGCATTTATTAAATAATTAAATGCTCACTTGACCCCTTTATGTCCCCTTCTTTAAAACAACTTGAAGTCATCAAGCCTAGTGGGGTACAACTTCAAGACATGAAAATTGACTAAGTCTGAAACTCACCAAGGAGATAACCAAATACAATGCCCAAGCTGCAACTGATGAATTGCTAAAAATAGCAAACCGACAAATGCCAAACTGAACCAAGTTGATGATGATGCTTCTGCCAAAAATGAACTTACTAAAAATAGTAAATGCCAAAAATAGTAAGTTAACTTCAAAACCATCAGAAAGCCAAACTGAACACTGAACTGCAAAGGATTGAATTGCTGCTAGAAAGATACTGCCAAAAGATAGACTTGCTAAAAATAGCAAACTGCTATAAATAGTAAGTCTGCACGACATCCTCTGAATGCCAACTGAGCAGTATTTGAAAGAGGAAACCCTAGTTTTATACTTCAGCTTAGCCTACGGATTTCTGGAAATAGGCTAAATCCAAAAGAAGAGTGTATGGCCAAAATGGGGACATTACAGACTTCTTCCTTGCATGGGATTCTTTCTTGTGTTGGGAAACTTGTTTCCTTTTCTCTCATTTCGGGAGGAGTTTTGTCCCACAGAGTTTTCTTCTTTTCTCCGTTTGTGAGAGATTGTTTTGTACATGGGTACCTAACATGGCCTAGTAGCCAGGACCCATATTTATGTCTTTTCACCCACCTAAGCTACACTTAAGGGGGGGTGTTTGTGTAGGTTTTTATTTTCCTTATGTTAGGGAATATTTATTTTTCCTATGCATATTATTAAGCTTGCTTAGGTTATATTAGAATGGTTAGGATGAAGACATGTGGCATAATCCATCCATCACATGTGTCACTCATACCCACCTTTGGGTAGTTGAGTTTCACACCCTCTTTTGGATTTATTAGCCACCTCCCATAACCATTTGTTTGTCCTTACCTAATTTGGTATAACCATGTAATTTGGCATTTACCAAGTAGGTAAAACTCCCACCTATTATGGGTACTTGGGAGTTATTACTCCTCTTGGAATTATTTGCCCCTATTTTGTTATATAAACAGCCCTCACCTCTCCCTATGCTAGGTTCACAAGTTCACTTATTCATGAGTGCTAGTTCAGTGCTAAGGGAGTGCTGAGTTTGTTCGTCTCTAGATTCTTGACTTGCTTTCCTTTAGTCATTCTGATCTTGGGTGGCTTCACAGCTAAATCTAACACTAACAAACTATATTAGTCAACCTAATATTCTATGTTTTTGATTTAGGTAATCTAGTAAGTCTGAATCTTGACTTGGCGTGTTGAGTCCTCTTGTTTCTAATATTTTATGTATTAATATATATTCTGTCATAAAAATAGGTTTAGTGTGCTGGTTATTGTAGGTTTTCTTCATAAAGTGCAATTGATTTAGTAGTATAACTTTTCCTGAAATGGAAGTTTCATCAATAAGTCACTTTTAGGGCACTGCAATAATGCAGTCGTAGGCCTTTTTTTAATAAGTGCATTTGGTTTGTAGCTTTTTTTTACTTGGAATATATATCCAATCATAAAATTAAGTTTGAAGGCTATTCTTTATTGGTTTGTTCATTGAGCTGGTTGTTTGTTCGCTAACAGTTTGCACATTGTGTATCTCTTTTGCATTGTTTAAAAGTTTCCTTAACACTCTTCATACAGCCAGCCTTTATGATGTTGAATATTTACATATGCAATCCTTGAAACGGAAATCATTCATAAGTGTCATGCTTACCAATAATGGATGGATGTTTTGCCATTTTTGGGAATCACCATGTAGCTGCTGAAAATCTGATAGAATTTGTATGGTTTTTTGTTCTACTGGTTTCACAAGAGTAGGCTACAGATTTGAATGGCTTTGCAGGTCCGTATGTGGCAACATGATATCAGGGATAGTACGGTTTTGCAACCTACACCAGTTGCAGCTGTAGATGTGAGTCAATTATATTTGTAATTTGTTCACTAAACATTGATTCTTTGAGTTTGAACCAAGTAATAAAATTAAATTTTTTGCTTTGAATTCCATTATCTGTTCTCAATTTATTATCTTTTATGAAATAGTTTTTGGTATTGTTGTTTTGTTGAACATCTGTTTTTGTGTGCATATTGCATTCCTTTGTAATTTTTGCATTGATGAGAATTTTTCAATGCAGATGTTACCTACTGTTGCCTATCCAGACAATCCAGCCACGAGCTTTGCGACAAAATTTGTGCATACATCTATGAATAAAAATCGTTGTTCCATCAACTGTGTTGTGGTAAGTCCCGAATTTTATTTGTTAGAGATACAAATTCTTTCATAGGAATACATTTTTAGTGCAGGTTCTCAGGGAGTACCAGATTTTGCACGGTTCTCTTCGAATTTGCCTTTTTAAACAGTGGGTATAAATTAGAGTGACATTGAAAAAACTTATATTGAACATTGGATGCTCCTGTTACATGTATCTTTTATGTGGAGAGGAACTATTGCATTACTTTAATCTGGGAGACATTTTAAGTTTGCTTGTGCATAATGGCTGTTGTATATTCTTGTCTGTTCAACAGTTTTCTAAGGAAAATGTTCTGCTGACAATCAAGAAAACCCTTTGCCCATTGCAAAGGTTAAGGAAGGAATCAGACCAGTTTAATTGTGAAAGATTATGACTTGCATTAAAGTTATAATCGAATAACCTTATAAGAGGTAAACTTAAACCATTTGACAATTTGTGACTGAGAGAAACTGATTTTCTAAGATAGTGGGGCTGAACCCTATGCTAAATCTTTAAAGACTCACGATTTGAATTAGGAATGCTAAAATATGATTATCTAAATGAGTCACAATAATTCTGCAATCATTTATTAGACACTTGAACATAACAACAATTTCCTAAAATTTTGATTAATATCTTCAAATATTTGTTATGGCATTGATATGTGTACAAAAATAGAAGTACTTGGCTTTTGTATTATCAAGGTTCTCTGGGATGCATGCAGTGACATGCAAGATTACACAACGACTTAAATGAAATATTTACTAAATCTATGCTGTAGTAATTAATACGACTGTAATGTATACTTGCAACAAATATCAAAAAGGTTTTTATGAAATTAGAATTTATAACCATACTTGGGAGTGTATCTTTTTTTATTTTTATATTATTGTACAAGCTAATGAACAATTAATTTTAATTACTATACAAGTTGGTGGGTGTAGAGAATGTGGCATACAGGACAAAAGACGGAGACCTTTAGTTACTGCTGCCTTGTGGGTTTGATCCCTTTAAGAGGGTTGCATTGTCATACCCTCTCGTCATATATCCCAAAACCCCATCACAGCTTGTCCTAAAATAATAATAATCACCACAACCAAGGAGGCTCTTAAAAGAGTTTGATGAGACTAACCAAAGTAGGCAGTGATTACCCTTTAATCAAGTGGCACTAAGGAGACTTTAAGTTAAGGTATTAATTAAAGACATAAATCATTGTATTGATATCGATTAAGGAAAGGCAGCGCCTGGAAGGGTGCATCCCTTTGTGAGGATTGCAATGATTATGGGGGTTGTGATTATTCACTCCACAATGAAGGATATATAGGAAGATGGGGTCATTTTGGGAAAGGAAATCAATGAAGTGAATGTGATTTAGAGAAAATGAAAATATGAAAGTGGATTATGAGATATCTGTTAAAATAAGTATTGTTTTCAGCAAGAATATTATTGGGAAGTAAATTGTAGAATATAAATAAAGGAATATATATATCTGTTAAAGGAATTTTTCTACATTCAAACCTGCAATAAGTCTCCATTTTGTAAGAGGAGTAAGAATTTATTAATAAAGTGTTGTTTCCAGAATTCCTTGCATTGTTATATTTATTGCAGATAAGTTTTTAGTTATTTTCTTTATTAAAAAAATCACTGTATTCATAAGGGCACATGGCAATGTTATTAGAGCTGTAATCCTGCCAGCCTATAGGGCGAGTTCATGTTATATAGTGCCAAAGATCTTTGCTATTCGGAAAGAGAAAAGAGAAAGAATTCTCAAACTTCAGATACAAAAGTAGTAAAGATGGGTGATAGAGATAAAAAATCATTTGATGAGGCCTTCAGAGAATTTGCAGCTCAACTCAGATGGAGCCAAGAAGCACTAGCTCAGTGAGAGATTCCATAGCCAATTTGATTCTTATTCTATGTGACAACAATACCAGCAAGGTCAACAACGGAGGGGTTAGTCCATTAGTAACTAGTTGGGTTCCTAACAACTTAATTCCACCTAATCCAAGCCCCAAGATCTTCAGATCTAAACTCTTACTGAGGGAAGACCACAATCTGAAGGAGAAGAATGGCAACACCCAACCCTAGAGATGATGAATATTTACCATGAGGAATATCATAATCTTAGTCTAGGATTCTAGATGGATATGTTCCTCAGGGATAATTGTGATTTGGAGATGAGAATGCACCAAGGAGGGGATGGAGAAGGATCCTATTGGTGATGTGAGCTGTAATCCTCAAATCCTTGAGGTTTGATAATCTTCTAGGTCCCAGGGGTGTCAAACCTGGGAAGATCACCACAAACCTATCTTCAGATTGGACAACTAAGAACCAATGCTTGAAGTGGGTAAGACCTTGTAAAGACCCTTGCCAATTCTGATCTAAATTTTCAGTTTTGGATGATTTGGAATTTCGTCAAAAAATTGTCTTGCAATCTTCTTTCAGCTGGTAGACTATTTCTCTTTTGGTTTTTCCACATATATTGATAAGATATGCATGAATTTGACTCAAACTAACTTACGCCAATGATTGCAAATGAAAAGAGATATGCAATGCAAATATTTTCTGATTTTTCAAGACCATATGATGACTGAAAATGTAGTGCAACTAGTCAAATGAACAGCTACAGCAAATTGACATTTTTACAAACACTTATCATGCAACCCAAACTCCAATAGTTATTGAAATGCAAACTGATTACAATGCTGTGTCAACTTCAGTTCTGATCGTCCTTTAAGAGAGATGATTTGCAATGCAAAATGAAGATAATAGCCAGTCCTAAATGGCAGTGATGCAATGATGAAATGCAATTACATGGCATGGTAAAGACAGCGATATATTGAAACTACTGAATGCTATTTTAACTGCAGATTTATACAATGAAATATGGAACCTGATGGACACCCTGATGAAGCATTGACAATGATACCAAAACTCAGTTGACTCCTTCAAAAATTGAATTCTCCTGTTGCTTAATGGCTGCGCCAATGATGCCTGATGTATTGCGATTTTTCCCCAGCACAAATCGGACTGATCAATGGACTTCAATCTCTAAATCGAACTGAATTATGATGTAGAATGCTGCGCCCAGAAATGCAAGTAAACCTCCAAAGTCGAAATGATGAAATGCTGTGATTTCAAGACTTAATGAGCCACGATTTCTCCAGCAAATGGAATCGACCTCAAGACAAATTCGATCTGCTCAAACTGAAATGATTCTCTAATAAATCAAACTCCCCAATGACTGAAAATGATCTTCAAAAACCTGCAATGTCAACTCACAAAATCAAATTTCTTGCTTCTTCAAAATTTGGTCAATGACCATTAAATTTTGCAATGATACTCAAGTAGGAAGATTGAATTATCTCCCTCCACAATCCTCCAGCTAAGGTTGATCTTTCACAACCGAAACCGGTATCCTAGAGTATTCAAACCATCGGACAATGCAAGCATTCAAGCCCTCACCACACAGGTATGAAAATAGAATAACTCAAGACATGCCCAAATGACTTGCATTCAGCTCCTTATAAAGAATTTTCAATCACCTTCAAGAAGCTTCTAGAAAATATTATTATCTTATTCCCCAAAGTGACTTTATGATATAATATTTTATTTTAGTCACTTTATTAAATTAATTAAATATAAAGCTATCTTATGATATTGATTTATTGAGATAACTTTACAAATAATTAATTTAATTATTATTCCCTTATTTCTCCTTTAGCCTTCAGGAATAATATAGGCTAAATAATCTCCGGGGTGGCTACTGTGAAGGGGACATTACACTCCTTCACTTCTGGCTCTGCAAGACTAAGGAGAGTTTTCCCTAAGGTGCTGAATTGATGATTGAAAGACTTAAATACTCCCCTACAATAAACTGTACCCACTGCACAGTATCCCAATACTGGTGTCACAATATACCTATGTGCTAGTTTGGACTATGCACCTAATTAACAACTAATTTGCCATATACTTGTCAATGAATGAGTTCTTATGATAACCCCCTTTAGTTTTTACAAACATTCATACATGGCAGCATAACAACCACACAAACAAAAAATGAAAATGTTTTAATTGATTAATTTGAGTGTGTTGAGGATGATGGGGAGAGCAAGCAAATAGCAGACTGGTGCCTTGATCTAGTTGTGCAATAGAGTTTTTGTGTTCACATAAAACATGTAACAACTACAACCAAGGTGATGTATTAATCAATACACCACAAAAGACTAGGTTTTCCAGAATGAACAAGTAAGTTGAGCTCTACATGTATATTCAGGAAAACCATGGATAGTTGTAGAATATTAAGAGAGTCTACTTAGTAATCCATAAGCATGCACATACATTTGTTTTATTATGCTGGAAGATACTTTACAAAGGCTTTGCAAGGATTTTATAGTCATTTGGTTGGCCAACTAAGTAACAAACATCCCAAAATGTAAAACATACAAATGGAGACACTTAATGGAGGTTGATTTTGCTAGTGATCAACTGATTTACAAAGGTTACAAATGTTATTACAAACTTTGGGACGAACCCAAATCATTATAGTAAAAAAATATCTATACCCATAGTTGGAAACTATGAACTTTCTGGTTTTGGTATGCAAGTTCTTATATCTGCTAGGTGTTGTTGTACGTTTTATCATCCACCGAACACACAGAATAAAATGTCCAAAGACACTCTATCCTCTCTTGAAAAACCACTGCGTATGCTAAGATTGCGAGAAGATCATATGGTGATTCCAAGGTTTCTTTTGTCGGGTCTCGACGTGTGGATAAGCTCAATGGCCGTTGTGATATGCTGGTAATAAACAAGGGGACTTACGTAAGAAGATCTTCACAAGTTTAGGACTTAGGGAATTTATCATTGAAGGCTTTCAATTAGGACCTTCCATTGTGGATCTCAAAAAAATGGCAAAAGGATAGGGTTTAGGAGAATCTAGTCTAAGCCTAAGAACTCAAGAGACAATAAAGACTCGGTGAAGAGGATAAACCACACTTTGTTTCGCCTCCTGCAGGACAACATACGCAAAATGGGTGCAATCTTCAAGGGTTGTGAGAATAATTTTCAAACCTCGAATGAGGCTGAAGTTAAGTTTCCACAATTAAGAGCTCAGGCTAACTTTACGCATCGAATGCAAATCATCCATTCGAAGAAAGTATGAGCTACACTTCACCATTGAATCAATACGATCAATCTTTCATTCAATTAACCAACTTTCAAAGCAAATTCTACTTAATCTAACTTTAACTTTAATCTATGGCGGAAGATAATATGCAACCTCGCTTACTATTCAACAATAAGAAGTTATTCAAGGCAAATCATGCTCAAGAGCTTTTATCATTTAAAATAGTCTCAATGCGACAATTCACATATTTTGTCTCCACACTTTACAAATGAGGGGGCGAGCTCAATTTATAGGCTCCCCAATTACAATACAATGGCCAAGATTGATTTCAAATCAACGACCGAGATTACCAAATAAAACCCTAATTAGGGTTTGTCACTTTCGACCAATGAGAAAATTTCATTTGAGGACACTTGTCCTTTTTGCTAAATATAAATCAACAATAAAATAGAATGTTGTTGCATATTGATTTGGAACGATTTGATTGGTTGGAAGATGACGAGGCGCCACCTCAGCGTGCTGGATGCCTTCCTTGGTTGCTTCGTTTTTCTTCCACGTGCTTGCCTTAGAATATTTTCCTTGCCGATGACTCTATCCGTTGTGCTTGTTCCTTCCTAGCTTTGATCTTGGATTCCTTTTGAGACTTTGATTTCTTCTTCTTGCCTGTACTGGAATCTTTGGAGTCTGGAAGTCTCCCCTTGGAATAGGTGTCTGGACTTGAAGTTGATTGCTTTGAACTTCCTCCTGCTTGAACTGGGTTGATGTTATTCCTTGGAATTTCCTCTCTGAATTCTCCAATTTGTGTCGAGAAATTGTCTAAGTATGGAGATCTATTTGGAACACTCTTCTTGTCACCATCTGATTCTGATTGGAAGCTTGTTTTTAATTCTTCAGGAGATGAAATCCCTCAAGAAGTTGCCCTGATTACTTCAGCAGGTCTGGGATTGTAGATGAAATCCTACCAAGATGTCTGGATATCCGTTCAAGTGTCTTGAATTTGGAGAAGAATGCCCCTGTTTTCGCCATAATGGAGAAATTGGAATTTCCTCAGGGAAGTATTTCCTAGACTTAGCCAAATTTTGGCTATTCAGGTTCATTTTGTAACACCTTCATGTGGACCATTCAACATTTAGCCATGCTCGAACGAACTTTGCCTGTGGATTTGCCTTCAATTTTGAATTTGGCTTGTGCTAAGGATTTTATTCATTTCTTCTTTATTTCTCTTCATCCTTCCTATTTTTTTTTATCCAACACTTAGTGAATTCTTCTAGCCAATTTTCTCATCCTCTCCTTGGGCGGACTTCTTATGAGCTTGGACGTTTTCTCTCTCGACCTAAGTCAGACTTCAAGCCACTTTGGACAAACATGTCTAGGGAGAAGTCGAACTTTATCATGCTTGTGCCATTTCTCAGTTGAGCAAAGTCGGATTTGCTAGTGGTTTCGCCATCTTATCTTTATGCTTGGCGAACCTTCTCAACACTTTGACATTTCTTTTCTTGGTCTAGGTCGGACTTTGCATCATGTTTGCCATTGTACTTGGCGGATCTTATGGATGGTTGGACATACCTTCCCCAAGCAAAGTCGGACCTTGTAAAGGTTTGGACATGCTCTGCTTCGGAAAAGTCAGACTTTCTTGTGTCGTCCCATCCTTTTTCCCTCGCTCCATTTAGCTTGAAGCAAACTTGCCACCATTCCACGCCATTGATTCTTCTTTGAAGATTCGCCTCGTGTCGTCATCCACCTGCAAGAAATAAAATAAACAAATTCAGATTTTTTCTCTCCTGAATTCTAGCTCCGAAGTTAAATTTTTAACATTCTCTCTCCTGAAGTCATGGTGAATTTAATTTTTCCCATCGGATTTTATCTCTGGCCAGCACAAATTATTTTCCTCCAAACATCGTCTGGCGAATTCGATTTTGTCCAAGGCATTTTTAAATTTCAAATAGTTGAAAATTAATTATTAAAATATTAAAAATATTTTAATTAATTCCAACCCGTTCGTTTTGGACCCATGGTCATTTCGATTTTCCTTTCATTTTTCCTGGCTAAGAGTTCATTTTCCGATTTTATCCTCAATTTCGTCTAGCCAAGTCAAAACTTAAGCCATTCCGTCGAAAATTTTATTGCCAGATCCCTGTTTTTCTTTGCCGAGGCGAGATTTTAATAGTACTGAGCCTAATTTGTTCTGCCAAAGTCAAATTTTCTCTTGCTCAGTCGAATTTTTCTAGACAAAATCCTCGTCTGGATGCCTTCATCGGTCGAATTTCTTTGGCGCTTGACAAATTCTCTTTCCTTCTGGCCAAGGGCGATCCTTCCTTTCCCTTTGCCTTGTGCATTTTTCTTCGGCCAAAGTTGACAATTTCTTAACATTTTTCTCCAGATACCCACACTTAAGCAAATTTAATTTCTTTTCCACCTTTGAGCTAGGCATATCTTGTTTTATTTTTCGCCATATCCTAACTTCCTCTAGCACGTGTCCTTTCAAACTTGGCACTTATCCTCTTGAGAATGCCATGATACTTAGCCAAAATCTTCATTTTTCATCTTTTAGCCTCTATACTTAGGCAAATTTTCGGATTTCTCTTGACTAGGCACCAATACTTAGTGAAAATTTCAAATTTTTAATCTTCCACATGCCTAGGCGGACTTCCTTGGCACCTTGGACAAGCATGGCGGACTTCCTTGACATCTTGCCAACCTCTTCAAGTGTAGGGCGGACTTTGAAAGATTTTTGCATTTTTCTCAACATTTGACCCTTTGGAAATGGTTCTCCACCTTTTTAGGCTTTCATACTTAGCAAAATTTTCGAAATTCTCTTTGCTGGGCCTCAATACTTAGTAAAAATTTTGATTTTTCCTTCTTCTACATGCCTAGGCGGACTTTGAAGCTTCTTAGGATATGCACCTTTGCTGCTGGGCGGACTTCAGAACCTTTTGGCACCTCCTTTCTTGTGAATGGCGGACTTTCAAGCCCCTTGGCATGTGCATGGCGGACTTTGAAGGCTGTTTGGACGTGCTTTCTTGTGGATGGCGGACTTCAAAGGTCTTTAGGACGAGCATCTTATGTGCTGGGCGGACTTTGAAGCTCCTTTGGACATCCTTGGCGGACTTTCTAAGATGCAAGGATGTGTCTCCAAGATGCATGGCGGACCTCAATGAAGTCAAGGATGTCAAGGGCGGACTTCATCAACCTTTTGGACATGCAGGGCGGACTTCAAGATTTCCTAGGATGAGCTTCCTTGCTGCTTGGACATACTTCCTTAGTGCTGGGCGGACTTCACCAGCTTTCTGACATTCATACCTCTTTCTCTTGACATTCTTCCATCCTTTCCTTCCCACATTTCAAGGGCCTTCCCCATGGCGAATTTCAGACTTGAACAAATTTTCACAAACTCCATCATTTAAGAGCTGATTTTCATGATTTCAACCTTCAGATCTAACTGGTTTTGACCTGATTTTTCCAGATTTCGAATGTTTTTGGGTCTGATTTTCATGCTTTTTGACTTTTTTTTCCAGATTTTTCAATAATTTCAAAATTTTCTCTTTTTGATTTTCTGAGAGTTCTATCAAGTTTTTTGAACTTCTGAGTGCGTTTTTGGAACTCAGGACCCTTCTAAATATAGAAACTTTCCAAAAATAGAAACTTTCTAAAAATAGAAAAAGCAAACCCTAAAAAATAGGGAACGTTGTTTGGTCCAAAAATGCCAAAAATGAAAAATAAAAAAAAGCAAGATTTCCTAAAAAGTAGGAAGTCTCAGAATTGGCCGAATTCACAGGCGATCTTCGTTTCCTGGGCCTTCTGAGCACTTCCATGACGTTTACGCACTGATTCAAGCATGAATTACTGACTTGGCTCGGGTAACTTGCAAAAGACTGACTTGGAACCCTCAAAATGATGACCTCATTGTAAAAAGACAAGCGATAAGCAGTTGCAACACTGAGGAAAAAAGCGAAAACAGGGGGTCCCCATTTGCAATGGGGCGATGTGTGAAATGGTCACAACACTAGGCTCATCACCTGAAAATATTATCCTCTCTTTTTTTTGAAAATGCAGCTAGGGCAAATATGCGTCGGCAAGGAAGTCTACAAACCATCAGAAGGTTGTGCAAGGACAAGAGAACCCTAGTCGCAACCTCTTCCAATTCCCAAACAACAGATGTCTTTTGCAAATCTGATTGGACCACAAAGAGGTGTGCAAAACATTCTTCTAACATGCACCGTGCCTTTGCATTGATGAGCCGTGTGTTTGAATGCAAGCAGCAGGAAGAAATCACCTAGAAATCCCACCCAAATCGTGTCTTGGAGGTGTTGTGAAGCATAAAAAGTCTATAGATATTAAATGGAGTATGGGTGCTGTACTATCTTCTAGATTAGTGCCAAAATGACATAAATGCCATTAGTGGAAAATTTTTGCAAGATTAATTGAAAATTTTGGATAGGACATTACATGGAAAGCCTTAGAGTGTTCAGATTGCGAGAACATACCTATTTAATGTCTCTCCAAATTTGGGCTTTGGATTTAACCTTATTGTTAAAGATTTTGTTGTTTCTTTTCAACCAAACTAGCAAAATTGGGGAACATAGAGAATTTGAGAAAAAATCTGAGCCATTGGACTTTGCCAAGCATCAATAACCTCTTTAAGGGAGAATGAAAATCCCACTTAAAATTAAACCTATTAATAGCTTTATCCCAAGTGTCTTTCATAGAATCACAATGAAGAGTAAGGTGAGCACCCTCTTCCTCACGACAAAAACAAAGATGACATTGACTATGACTAGGGAAATCTCTTTCTTGCAATTGATCCCTTGTGAGTATCTTGGAATGGCAGGAAATCTAGAGAAAGAAGTTTGCCTTTGGCCAAGTCTTAGAACTTCAAATCTTGTTCCAATTGAAATCAAGAGGATGGATTGTCTTAGTAAGCTTATTGTATCCTTGATAGAATAAAATCTTGAACCATTTAGATCCCTTTCGAAGCCATCCACCTTGTGACTCCAGATAGGCCTAAGATTATGGAGAATAATGGCCAGTTCCTTTCTAGGCTTCTCTAAGGCACCCTCAAAGAGGGGAAGAAGTTTACATTTCTTGAAAGTACAATTTTATCCCACCACCTCCTCTAGTCTAATTTGCCGGTTCGGGTACAGGATTAGATACGGGTACGGAGGCGGGTATGCTAGTACGACAATTTTTTTTTCCTTGGGTACGGGTACGGGAGTATATATATATATATAATTTATAAATTATTAAATTATAAACATAATGCCATAGACTCATAAGCATGTTCAAAATTATAATCATATAATCATAATGCCATAATGCCATAGAATATTGAAATACGATAATACCTCATATAATCATATTCATAATTCGCAAAAATGTAAATAGTAAATACTCAAGTCTTAAAATGTCATTACACATTGAAAATTCAAATTACAATCAATATTTAATTCAATATTCTTCAAATTCGTCTTCATCAATAGCATCAAGGTTGTGGTCCTCAATTGGTTCAATTTCATTTGAACCACTATCAATTGGATTGCCACTCCCATTGGGTGCATTAAATGCATCAGTTGCCTCATTGCCATCTACAAAAGCTAAGGCAAGTTGTGCAACTGTAGCATCTAAATGAGCACACTCAGGGGTGAGATCCCAATTCTTTGTCACACCCTCATTGTATTCAAGTTTCTTATGTGATAAGAGACAAAGGTTGGAGTGTATATAGACCAAATCCTTTTCTTTTTTCGCACCCAAACGGTTGCGCTTGACTGGGTGGATGAAGGAGTATGCACTTCAATTCCGCTCAATTGAAGAGGAACTTGCAACCTGTTGAGTATGCATACAACATTTAGTATTTAATTTTACTTGCCGATAATATATAGCATAATAGCATCGAATGAAAAACGAAATAAATAAATAAATAAAAAGATACATACTTGGGAGAGTATTTTAATTGCAAGAGGTTGCAAGTAAATGGAGCGTTGACCATGTAGATACCACCAATCATCAACATTTTTCCTATATTTGTCTAGATGAGTGAAAACATCATGATGTTTTGCAGATATGAATTGGCTAAACTCGCTCATGACAATGCTTTGGATTTCTTCATCTGCAAATATCTTTCTAAATGCAGCCTTATAGCTATCAACAACCTCTGCATCACTATATGGTGCCACCCTCCTCGGCAATGAAAGTATCTCTTTGCTATAATACTTCAGTGACAAAGAAAATGCTAAGAGATGTAAAGGGGTGGTCATCTTGTTCCAACGGTCAACAATAAACTTTTGCACAGTTTTGAAAAATGTTTCCGTTGGGTCATGTTCCTTGGCATCTATTACTGCTCTTATTTTCTCCACCATGGAATCCATGCCATCATCAATTTCACCCAAACATGGGCGATCAGTATCAACATACCTAATCATGCTCATAATAGGCTTGGTGAAATTTATAACATATTCCACATGAGCCCACCACTCATCATCTAAGATCATTGCTTTCACTTTTTGGGCTCTTTCTATGCTTGATTGCTTCCATACACTCCACAAGCTGTTGATGACCATAGAATTCAAGGCATCTCACACGTTCACAAGTCGTCTTAAGATGATTGTGTGAGATGTGTTGGCGTTTAAATTCACACCTCTGGTATGCGTATTTGAAACGGACAGCTATGCACAGATAAATTGCTCTTCAAATTAGGAGGGGAAGCTCCCTCTTGCTGATGGTGTTTGAAAGAAAGTAAACTAAAACTAAGTTGCCAATCTTTTTGATCAGCTTAGAGCACAAGGTTTATTAAACACAAACGCTGCAGCTGAGATTTTCTGATTTAAGAAGTTCAACTACGACTAACTTAAACTAAAGACATTTCTGGCTTCTTAAGTAATAGCAGAGCAAGAGAAACTAGAAATGAACAAGGTAGATTTTCTGACAAAATACTTCAATAAACTTTCTCTCAACAAACATCTACACACTTAAATGCAAGTTGAAATCAAGATTATAAAAGTAGAACATAAATAATGGAAATTTGAGATTTTGGACCAAGGCAAAGGAGGCTCATGATTTTATTACTCAAATCTCTGGAACAAAACTCACTTCTAACATGCCTGGAACAAGAAGTTGCAGCTAAAGAGGCTTGCAATCTTATTCTTACACAATCAAAACAGTAATCACACTAACTCCTTGTTGGCTAAAGAGGCTCAACAATTTGCTTATCACAACACAATTGAACAACGCTTCGAATAACAAATAGAAGGCACAATAGGCTCAGCGTTTTGTTATCACTAGCATGGTTAAAGAAACTAATGAGCAAAGACTCTTATTTATAGAGAAGCAGAGGAGTAGGGAACCCTAAAATCTCCTTGCTTTCACAATCTAGGGCTTGCTCAGCAAGCAAACTTTATTACTAAATCTAGAAAGAAGATTTCATCTAAAACCCTAGAAAGCAGAAAAAGCGGGAAACACCAACTATTACATCTTATCTTCTTTCTCTTCTCAAAGAATGGATAAGGATCATTCCAAGAATAGAAAGAAAGCGGGAAAGAAAGCTTCTAGAAGAAAGTTGCTTTAAAGCTCGATCACGTCCACTAGGAAATTAGAAACTGTGTCCCGGTTCGGTGCATCTATGCCATCAATAGCAAAACAACGCTTTTCTAGAATATCTTCAGCATCTGCAATAGATCTCAGGAAATCTTCGACCTCATTGGCCGCTTTCTCGAACTTTGCTGACATCGTTGAAATATGACCTATCCTTCTGCCAACTGGATTGCAACTGCGAACAATGCTTTGAAATTGATCTTGCACTTCATCAAGCCCTACGTAGGAACCATCTTCAAGACTGTACTGAGAAGGAATCTCTATGATAAACTCACTGATGAAAAGGAGAGCTTCAATCACCCTTTGTCTGTAGGCGATGAATTCTTTGGATATCCTCTCATAGGTTTTAACTTTGAAAACATGGCGCTCCCTCCAAGCAAGGATTTGTCTTTTGTGTTCTTTTGAAATTGCTGAAACATAAGCTGTGTCTAAATCAACAATGATGATCTCATGCCTAGGTCTTATTTCAGCCAGTGTTTGTTCAAATCCTTGGATACCTTGACATAGCTCATGAGCGTTTTCTCTTAATTGGAACATCCGTGCCAAGATCTCCCTTCCTCTGACAATGAAGCTCTCGATCCACTCCTGGGTTTCTTTCCCGCAAATGACCAGCTGTCTTAATTGATGGTGATCAGCTGGTGTCTCTAAAATCTGGGGCAGCAACTGGGTTGCTTGTGAAGAACCATGGACAAGGTTAGAAATATAAAGCCTGAGCTGCTGATTTTCAGCCTTGAGGGCTGCCTTGTCTTCTCCATCCTTAAGTGTCTTCTCCATCCTTAAGTACTCTCTCCTGAAGGTTTTTGGACACAACTCTGAAGAGACTCAAATCTGCATGTCTGGTATTTCTACCAAGATTGGCCTTAACCATGACAAAGTTATCCATATTCACCTCATCCTTGTTCTTGTCTTCTGGGGGCAATGCAGTCTCCATAATTATCTCGTTATCAGGATTCCTATCAAAGTGAACATGCTTCTTTGCTTTCTTCTTAGGAGGTTCCTGATAGACGTTATCGAGATCATCAACACTCACTTGATATGAAGGCCTTCTTCTTACCCTTCCTAAGGAGTTCTCAAGCCAAGACATAGTAGTATCTTTACTAACTTCCTCAGGAGGTACAACTGTAATCTCTTCATCATCTTCGATATCAAGGTCAATGTGAATCGATGAAGAGCCTGTCAAAGGTACAGAAACACATGTTGAAGGCGGCTCCTCTGCTTCTAACTGAGGTACGGGCTTGTCAGGAGGAGCTTTTGTTTCAGCTGTAGGCTGCTCCTGTATGACTATGCCTGAGAAGTCTAACCTTCTTTTTACATTTTTATTTGTCCTACTACCTTTGACGCCTTCTTGAGACTGACTTTTACCCTTTCCTTTTGACTGTGCTCTGGAAGAAGAGGGAATTGTCTTTGGCGGCTCTGCTACCGGAATGGAGTTTTTCCTCTTAAGGATTAAGAAAACCTTGCTGTGCTTAAGGACTTGTTTTGTCCTGTCCTCAACTGAGAGTGACTCTTTGTTAGCCCAGTTAACTTGTGGAAGGGGTTGATCTTCAATTCGCTTCTGAGTATACATTGGGAGAAGCACATCCTCGTCATCATCTGATAACCCTGTTATGTCTTCATTTAAACAATCCTTCATCTGGTGGAGAGTAAGTCTGCTGTAACTACGTCTCCGCACCTCGAACTCATCTATACAATTAGCCCAAAAATCTTCAAGGGCGGATATATGATCATAGTTCTTCTCAAGCCGGCCAGCGTAGACACCATGAGGATCAAATGATTGCCTCTCCCATTGTCTTTGCATCTGTAGCCGTCCTGCATGTGTAGATTCCCAACCCTAATGGAAACTGAAGAGAGGGTTTCCTTCTCTTCCTCAGGACTGTATGAACATCGTGGGCCTGTCTTAAGAATTCCATGAAGACGACCTCGTCCGATGGGTACCTTGGTAACATGAGCGGGGCACCTGAATAGCCATAGACCCTGAGATAGGTGAAAATGGGAAACTGTATAAACCAATCTGCCCATTCCGCCATTGCTGCCCTGGCAACTAAAGATATACGGACGTGCAACTCATTGTCCAGGTCCCGCATAGTGTACATCAAAAAAGCCTCGTTCACTCTCTTGTAGTGATGCAGAGACTTCGTGAATTCCAACTGGGGATAGTAGTTATATATATGCTGTACACTCAATGATCCCTCGGTGTTCAACCCTCTGAATTGACCTTGATAGGCCACCAGGTAGACTAGGTACAACACCATGTGGAATATATGAAAATGGAAGTATTCTGTTATTTGCTGATGTAGACAGTCACTAATCAAGGTAGGCCAGTCGTAGAACTCGGTTTTCTTCATGATGTGGGGTATGGCGTAAAACATCCAAGGCTGAAACCTGGTGGCATCTTCTAAGCCAGTGACCCTGTTGAGCAAGGTGATAATAATAGCAATTTCATCCTTAAAACTTTCCTCGCCCGACGTTCTTAGGCAATGTTTTGTGTTTCTCCTTCATCCACCTCTGTGCAATCTTCTTGCTATATTTATCTTTGTGCATATTCCATATCCTTTCACATTCACCCTTTGAGATAGTGACGATTTCAGGCCATGGGGGAATGGAAAAACACTTCTCGATCATATCAGGCTTTAGACTGCAAATCAATCTGCCATCTGCTGACAGGATCTCCCTAGTAGTTGGGTTGTAATGCTTGATGCAAGCGATTACGAACTCAAGACTCTGAACTGATATAGGAATTGACGCTGCTGCGAAGAGTCCAGAATGTCCCAGGTTTCTGATTGAGGTGTTGCCTACGCTCTCCAAAGTGTGTAGATCGAACACCGGCTTGATATGATGCAAGTTTGTCTCAGCCGTTTTGATGTAATCATGATAGAGAGCTGATTCAGTCTTGAAAACATTGGGAGTGTACTCCATTTCGGAAAACTTGAAGAATGACTGTGAACTTGCCTCGGTTTTGACAAGTTTTGAGCAATTTCTATTTTTAGAATGCTGATTTTCTTGCTCGAACGGACAAATTTTTTGAAATTTTTTCTGAGATATGGGTTTTGTTCAGAATTTCGATGCAAGACAACCCAGATCGTTTGTTTTTGAGAATTTTGAATTTTGCTTGAAAAAGCAGCAAACCCTAATTTCTTCAATTTTTCACCGAAAAAGCTGGCACCTGGGTTTTGTTCAGAATATGATTGGAAATGAACCCAGTTGATTAGATTTGCAAAATACTGAGGGCTGATCGAAAAAGCAGCCAACCCTAGAATTTGAAACTTTCTTGAAAAAAAACTGTGATATGGGTTTTCTTCAGAAGACTGATTTGAGAGGACCCAGATGGTTGAAAACTGAATGCACTGAGGATTTCACTGACATGCAAAATAAAAGCAACTGCTGCAACTTGATGAAGTTCTTGAAAATTCCTTCAGAATAATGAAGTCCAAAGACCCAGATGATTGAAAAATTGAAAACCTTGGTCTTCTTCTTGAAAAACTTGAACTTTTGGATGAAAAAGCTTGAAAAAGAAAGGGTTTAAGCTTGCTGATCTGAAAAATCTGATGAAAAACCAGCAATCATGGATTCTTGGATCATAAAAATTCTTCAAACTTGCTGCTCCAACTTTCTCCTTTGAATGATACCTGCAAAAATAATAAAAATAACATGAAATAGAGGTGTTAAATAGACTTAGGGTTTTATTTTTACTTTGCTTTCTTTTGCTTTTATTTCCAAAACCCTAAATCTCAGCTTCATTGAACTTGGACGCCTTCCTTTACTTGCAATTTTGAAAACTTCTAAGGCATGAGAAGTTGGGCGCCCTTCTTCACCAGGGGCGCCCACTTCATCCAGTGTTAGTGACATTTTTGTATTTTCAACTTTTTGTCATTTTGACCCCCTACTTTGCCTCTGATTTGCCGTTTGCAGAATGATCTGACAGGCGAGCTGGAAGATCCATCGCTGAGCTGGACTGATTCTGAGAAGAATGTTCTGGAGGAGTCTTTGGCTAAAAACTAGATCACGACCTCCGAATTCATGGGAGTCCTTTCCTTCCAGGGGCGCCCATTTTACCCAGAGTTAGCCATTTTCATGATCTTCAAATTTCTTCATTGACTCCTCTTCTACAGATGATCTCGTCGAATCTGGAGCTTCGAGCGTCGGATCGACTGACGGTTATGCTCATCGCAAGGCTGACGAAGAACTAGGAGGGGTCTTCTGGGACGATTTCGCCAAAAAGTGAATTTTGGACCCTTAAAAGTTTGGGCGCCCTTCTTGGCTGGGGGCACCCATGTTCATCAAACTTAGATTTTTTTACCTTTTTTGTGTTTGCTTCTGAATCTTGGTTCTTAGCCTTCGTCAGACCCTCTGTTCGGCACTTTATATCTGGTGACTGCGACATTCGATTGACGCGCTGAGTATCTCGTTGGAAAGTTGGATCAATCGTGAAGAGATCACGTTAGAGCTTCGTCTGCAAATTCCTCTGTTTGATACCCTGAAAACTTGGGCGCCCTTCTTCACCAGGGGCACCCAAACTTGCTAGACTTAGCCATTTTTATCTTTGACTTCCTTCAGAGTTTGAAACCTTCGTTTTGTACCTTCGACTTTGATTTGAATCTGCTGGAGATTGGACAGTCGGATGATCTGGCGAAGGCAGGCGTGTCGAAAGTGATTGAAAGTTGAAAAGACTAGCACTTTGACAACCCTAATTGCTGGATTTGCCTTCAAAGGCAGAGCCCTTCTTCACTAAAACCCACTTTACTGAACCGTCAAATTTTTGATATTTTCATTTTTACGTGTTCGACGCTGTCCGGTTTTGGATGATACCTCCGTTTAAGCGTTGAATTCAGGATATTTACGAGTAACACGATAAGCTAGCGCCGTTGAATTAGATGTGAGGAAGGCATGAAAGAAGCCCGAACAAGTTTATTTGGAGGCGGCACAAACCCTAATTTGTCATCCCGTGCTTGCCCTAAAAGATGGAAGCGCCTTCTTCACAGAGCCCAAATTAAATAGTGTTAGAAAATTTTTCATCGTTTTCATTTTTCTTCCTGGATTCTTCGTACATGTTCATCATTTCATCTTCACCTTCAGAATCGCTTCAAAGCGTTGAATCGAGCCACAGCCCGGTGAAGACCTCCATTGATGACCCTCCAGGAGCTCCGGATGTAAGCCCAGCAGGAATAGACCCGGTAAAGGAGCCAAGCCCGGATTCTATTTTAGAATTGGCCGCACTAGCCTAATGTGGGCCGATATTTTTGGGCAATCAAAATCGGTTTGGATCTGACGGACCAACTTTCTATTTTTTGTAGAAAGTTTTGCGGTGATCTCCATTTCCAAAGAAACCCAGAAAAACCCAAAAAAAGCTTTTACTAATTTTAGAAAATTTCTAAAAATAGCAGTTTTCCTAAAATTTAGGGATGAAAAATTGAGATCTGGGTTTTGTAGATTAAGCTGTTCTGAGCAGACTCAGATTGTCAGATTTTGACAATTTTGCGTTTTAACCCCTCATGCAAGACATGTACATCCAAATAGCCAAACTCCAACAAGCAAAACCCTGAATCTTCAAGAGAACCCACCAAACAGTCGGAAACCCTAATTTTGCCTCTGACTAGCCGACAGCACCCCGGGGATAGGCCATCAATCACTGAAAAGTGCAGTGCTAAAAATGGGGACATTACTTTCAGCTTAGCATGCATAAGATCCTCTGACGATATGCTCGTCTTTCCTAGACGCATTCTTGGTTAGAGTTCCCTTCCAGTTCTGCATTTGCATCAGATCCTCTGACCATATGCTCACACCTTTCCCAACATCGGGATCCTGGTGTACATCCTTGGTTAGAGTTTCTTTCCGCATCGTTTTGGTTTTAGAGCTAACCTTAACGGGCGCGTGTTGATTGTAATTGTAATTGGAAAAAAAAAAAAAAAAAATTGGTTTGGTTCATTACAAAAAATGTACCATATCTAGCCTCCACTATAGCCCCTGCTGCCCTACAATTTTTAGCATTATCCATTATGACTTGGAAAACACTTTTAGGTCCCACCATTTCAATGGATTCGAAGAGGATATTGGCAATAAAACTTGTGTCTTTTATTTTCCCTTCACAATCAGCTGCCTTCAAAAACATCGCCCCTTTAGGGAACACTGCTATAACATTGATCAATGGTCTATTTTTGTAATCTTTCCGTCCATCAGAAATGATGGACACACCTGTTTTGACCCATGTATCCTTGATTACTCTCAATGCTGCCTCTATTGAAGATTTCTCCTTCACCAATAAGGTGGTTCGCACCTTTTCATACCATGGACTAACATAATCAAAAGTTGTATTAGAAATGGCTTTCACCATTTCCCGCCAATAAGGTGATCTAACAATGTTGAAAGGAAGCCCATTGCCATAAATGCAATGTGCAATGCTCTCATCTGCCAACTCCCTTGCTTCATTTTTGAAGGCTCTCTCCAATGGGCCTCTTTTTCGTGTCACCGAAATATTTTCTCCTTCAGAAGATTGTGCGATTTCCATGAAAGGATGGGGGCCAACCGGTTCTGATAAGCCACTAAGTCTTTGCGAGCTTTTACTTTTATTTTTATCTTTCTTTTTTTATTTGGCCCAGGGAAAACTTTTATTCCTTGTTGACCAATAGCGCATAAATGGGCTTTCACTCAAAAGTACGAGCTCTTATATGTACTTCCACATTGGCTGCAACGCCAAACATAACCCCCAACACCGGGAAGTTGTTGAATCATTGTCATATGTCGCTAAAGAGGTGAGCCTGGATCATATTTAAATTGACTCTTTGCACCTATGCCAATTGAAGTAGAACTACCGACCATTCTGTATAAAGTTATGAACCTAAATTAAATAAAACCTAAAACAAATTAACACAAGTAATTTTTTGAAGAAAAAATGGGCATTATAACCCCTTATTTTGCATAAAAAGTTCTTAAAAAATTTCAAAGCTTACTAGAAATTTTTTTTTTTTTTGAAAAAAACTTGAAAAATCTTCAAAAAAATTATTGAAAACTTAAAAAAAAGAAGATAGATTCACTCACTTTCAATTGCTTGATCTTCTTAGTGCACCTATTCCTCCCATGTTTCTATTAGTTGAACTACTTTGTAGCTCTCACGGTCCCATCTTTGAAAAAAAGAGAAAACCTGCAAAAATCAACTATTTCAGCTTGGAGGCAAAAAAATGGTGCTTTTTGCTCTTTTGAGTTTGCAAAATGAGTCTCATTTGGTCGGCCAAGGCAATATAAGGCATTTTTGGCACTTTTTTAGGGTTTTACTTTATGTTTTTAAATTGTGTTTTTGCCTTTTTTTGTTGGATGATGTGGCTTTGCCCAGGTCCTTCTTGGTTCACCATGGGTTTGACCAGGGTTTGCCTTTGGCTACCCGGGTTCTCTGTGAAGGACCCATAGAGAACTTGGGTAGCCAAGGGCGAATTCAAGGGAATCCCCAGAAGAACCGTACTGAACCATGAACCCAGGAGTATTTTGCTCGGTACAGGGGTCTAAATGCAAGAACCCAGTTAACTTAGCTGCTAGTTAGTCCTTGACTTTGTTACCTTAGGATTCCTTATGAAGAGGCATTAAAGTGTGAAGATGAGGATATTCCTTGAGTAGTTTTTTCATAAACCCTAAAATCTTCCCAAAATGAAGTATTTTTGCTGTTTTGAATGATAGAGAATTTGAACCAACATATCACTTGATTGACCTCCTTCATCCCTTCCCATATGGCAGATCCTTTAGTCAAATCATTTCTAATGATAAGGTAGAGAGTATGCTCACTAGATAGATATTTTTTCTTTATCCACGAAGCCTCTTTGTTAGATGTAAATCTCTAGACTAGTTTTTCTAGGAGGGCTTGATTCAACGCAAAGGTGTCGTTGATGCCTAGACCAGCATATTTTTTGTATTTGCAAACCTCCTACCATGTAACAAGGGGATATTTGAAAGGATCTCTAGTACCTCTCCAAAGAAAGTTATTCATGGTATTGGTAATTTCAGAGATGATACTTTTTGGGGCTAACATGAGAGAAAATATATATTTAGAATAGCTGGGAAACAACTTTTAAAGTACCACCTATCTTGTAGAAGATATCCATTTTCCTTTCTAACTTGCAAGAATTTGGTTGAGGCAATTTAGAAGTGGAGACCAAAATTGTTTCTTGTTTTGTCCTCCAATCAAGGGAATTCGAAGATTGGCATTAGAAAGAGATCCTCTATTGAAGGAGAATATTTGCAAATAAAGTCTTGTTCTCGATCCTTAATGTTTGTACAAAAAACTTTAGATTTTTCCTTATTAATCTTCTGACTTGAAGCTTGTTTGTAGTCTATTAGAAAGTCTCTAATAACTTTGCATTCTTGAATTAATGTAGTGAGAAATTTTCCCATTGAGGAGGCCCACAACCCTTTTAGATCCCCTTTAGCCTTGAGAGCTCCAATCAGCCTACTTAAAGATTCCACCATAGTTATCAACAAGTAGGAAGATAGGGGATTTTCTTGTCTTAGCCCTTGAGTGGCTTGAGAGTGACATTTAGTAGAGCTGTTGACTAGGACAAAAAAGCTGCTATTGTCGAGAATTAGTAGCTTTGAACGCAAGTTTTGCAATCATTGTTAAACCTGAACTCCTTCAATACTTGATCTAAAAAATTCCAATTAACTCTATCATAGGCCTTCGAGACATCCAACTTTAGGAATATGCCCTTCTTTTGCTAGTTGTAAAGAGCAAATCAACTCATGAGTAATGATGATACTTGGAGGAATACATTTCAAGCTATTGGAGATGACCTTGAAGATGATTTGGTATATAGTGTTACTCAAAGTAATGGGTCTAAAATCTTCAAACTTAATGGCCTTGTTTTGCTTGGGAATAAGAGTGAGGAATGTAGAATTGAGAGATGTTAGAATAGATGTGGAGTCCTCCGAGTCCTTCATTGTAATGTCCCCAAATTTGTGAAGAAGTGACTTAATTAATTTAATTGATTAAGTTTTCCAAAAAATAATAATATTTCAAAAGGATAACTTAATTGATTAATTTAATTAAAATAAAAGAATAAATTATAAAGTTACTTAAATAATATTTTAAAAGTGACTTAAGTGAAAATAAAATATTACAATATCACTTTTGGAAATATTATTGTTTTAGAAGCTTCTTGGAGGATTTTTCTAGAAGATCAAAAGAATTCTTTATGAGGAATTGTGAGCTAGCCTTTTGAGCACGCTTGGAGTTATTTTCTCATTTCAGTTTGGGAGAGTTTGAAGGCTTTTCAGGTCCGAGGGTTTGAAGACTCTAGGATACTAGGTTCGGTTGTGAAAGATCAACCCTAGCTGGAGATTGTTGAGGAATCCATCCAAGGTTTCTACAGGAGCTTCATTGCAAGAGTTTGAATCAGTGTAAGAGTTTGAATCAGTGCAATAGCTGATATATTATTGCACTTCTAATTAAGGAGTTTAATTTAATGCAATAGCTGGTTTATTATTGCATTCTATTGAAGGTTTTGCATAGTTGCAACAACTGATTTATTGTTGCAATTATTAGAAGTTTGTGGGTTTTCCTACTAAACCCTAAGAGCCATTTTGCTGGTTTGATTAAGGGTTTCTATGAGATGATATTGATGAACATTTTCATCAGATTTCATATTGCAAATTTAATGGTCTTTTTGGAGTTTGATATTTATTGGAGGAAGCCTTGGATATTTTGGAGGTTCATTTTCAGTATCTTGTGCATATCGATTTTTCATTGGTAGCTGATTATTACTTGCTGGGAAAATCATGATTCCTCAAGCAACAAGGGCACAGCATTTTGGGCATAAAAAACAATTCGATTTTGGAGGCTTTCACTTGGTATCAGCAGTTTAAGGAAGGACGATTGCTTGCTGGGCTGAGACGCCATTGTGAAGGGGAATTCGTGGCTGCTAGCATCCTTCAATTGCTGCATTTTCATTGGCTAGGCGTCCATCAAGTTGGGCGATTCATTATCTTATTTGCATTGCACTCAGGTCTGCATGTATAAATCATTGTATTGCTGTCTATACAACATCATTGTAGTTTGCATTTACATTCTTAAATATTTTGGTCTGCATCTATCAATCTTGGTGTCGCTGTCATAAACTGAGTTGCATTGTCATTGCTATATTGTAAATCGTCCCATGTTGGAGTGATCAGCAGTTGAGTGTCTTTGGTAAGCATTGTAATTCAAGATTGCAGTTCAATACATATTGGGGATTGGAGTTTGTATGATATATGCTTGTGAAAATGTCTCATGACTATAATCACTTATTATAAGTGTCACGACAGCTGTATTTACATTTCAGTCATTATAAGTCTTGAAAAATCAGAAATTATCTTGCATCTCATATCCCTCTTGCATTTTCAGTCATTTGCATACTTAGTTAGAGTCTATTCATGCATATGTTGACATCTTATGAAAAGAAGTTAAAGAAGATATTTTCTATATGTTGAAAGAAGTTTGCTGGCCAAGTGTTTGATAAAATGTCAACCCACATAAACTGAAAATTTTGGAGCAAATTTGACAATGCACTTTACAGTGGTATTAGAGCTTGGATCTTGCCAGCCTGGAGGGTTAGTTTGTTTGTTGCAGTTGTGAATCATGGGCTCAAAGATGATGTAATGGTTGCTTATGAAGGGTACCTTGCACTTCCACAAGAAATTAAAAATGATCTTTCCTTCGTCTGCTACATGGAGTACTCGATGGATTAGAGCCAACAAAAAAGGGAATCAAATAAATGTGAGCAGCCAAGTGTTGAGAGCATTTTGAATAATCTCTATTAGGAAATTATGGTTTCACAACAAAGATTAGCGCAATATGAAGATTCCATTTCAAGACGATCTACATCACAAAGCAAGAAGAATGAGAGATTTGGTGTATCTACAAGTAAAGTATCCAAAAAGTCTCTATGATGAGTTTTCAGCAGTTATTGACCAGCCTACGGTTGAACCTGAGGAGAACAAAAATCAGATTTCCATGGAAAAAGGTTCTGAGCAGGAGGCCACCAAAGTTTTTCAAGAGAAACTAAAGTTTGTAGATAAGAAGTTAAAACTCTTACCTTAGGCTAAAGTAGCTCTTCTTAGCAATTTGGAAGAAGCTGAAGATTATCTATCCAAGGTTAGTCAATCACCTTCTCAAGCAATGTGTACAACTTTGACTCCATTGGTGCAATCGTTAGGAAAGCCAGAATTAATGAGACATCAAGATGAGGAGATAAGATTGGTGGTTGTTACTTGCATAAGTGAAATTATGAGGATTGTAGCTCTTGAAGTTCCTTTTGATAATGGCAAAATGAGAGAGGTCATGCAGTTGATTATTGAAAGCTTTAATGGGTTAGGTGACATCAAAAGCCCTACTTTTGATAAGAGGGTTAAAATTCTAGAATTGATGGAAAAGGTGTAGTCATGTGTTATCATGTTTGATTATGATGGCCTTATTCTTCAATTATTCGATTGCTTCATCTTCGAAATTAGGAGACGCCATTTAGACAAGGTGAAGACAGATATGTTCGACATCTTGTCCTTAATCCTAGATGAAGATGATGATGTTTGCAAGCAATTCCAATGTGATTTGTTAGACATTTGGAGAGGAGAGCAACATGTTTCAACTGCAACATATGATCTCACAAGAAGATTGGTTGAGTAGAAGATTGAGAAGTTCAAGGAGCAACTGACTACAAAAGAGTTAACCTCATTTGGTATACCGGTTCCACTTTCTCTTCAAGAGGGTAGCATGCCATCATCCAGTGAATCAGATGAGTTGGGTGATGAAAATGAAGAGCAACTTGAGCCCTCTTGTGTTGAGATACTTAATAAGGGCATTTATGATGTTTCTACAGGTGGAATTGGCACTGTCCTAATTCCAAATCAGGATGTATGTATACAGGACTTTGCAAAAGAAGAAAGTTGCGTGACTCAGGAACTTCAGGAAAAATCTGATGGTTCGTCATGTGAAGCAGAAGTTGTTCATACATCCAAAGGTCCACACAACTTGGTGAACCAGTTGAAGGTGAGCGAAGATGAGATTGTGGCAGCATTATCTCATCATGATAAAATGCACAAGCTGAAAATCATCTTTGGATGGCTTAGTTGGAGAGAAGACAAAGGGGAATTGAAGCAGAGTCTTCTCATGATAGCTTGCAGGTATTCAAAGAAGGTATGGGGGAAATGAAGTCAAATTATTTGCAGCTTCTTTCAGATCGTGACCACCTTCTCAACCTAGTTGAGATCTATTCAGATGCTTTGAGAAGGAAAGAAGAGGAAGTTGATAAGCTCTCTCATGAGCTTAAGGTTTCCAACGATTCCTTGAAGAGTACTCAGATAGCCCTTCAAGAATCCGAGATCCATGTTGATGAGCTTTGCTTAGAGTTGAGCTTGGCTCGATGTTCTTCATGTTTAGCAGATATTTAGTTATTTATGGTAGCCAGGGCACAAGATGAAGAAAGCAACATGAAATCTCCTAGTGTTCACACTCAGGATACAGGTGTAGTGTCTCTTGTGATGATTAGGCGAGAGGAGTCATTTGGTGAAGGATGAATTGTTCTTGATTTCGAGAGGCTTAAGCCTAGATTTCCGATGGATCACAGTTTGTGGATTGGAGATAAGCTGGAGGGCAGAGTTTTGTCAGGATACACTTTGAGGACAACAGCTGTTGGTATGGATAAGAGAAGTTGGGTGCAACATACTAAAACTAAGCAACTAATACAAGTGCAACATTTAATTCAAATATAAGCTTGCATAAACTGAAATGCATAAATTTACTGATATAGAGCAGCAATATTTTTTTAAAAAGAAAGAAAGAGCATGATTTTTAAGTTGATTTAAATTGAAATGCACGAAAGATAACTGAAAGGAAAACTTTTAGAGTAACCATTACAAAGATACAGGGGGTTTGAGATTACAGTTTTCCTTGAATCCGACTATTCCATCTGGAACTTTAACTATCTTTTACTGTTGAAACTGTGGAGGAGGGAAAATATCATCAGGGCACATTTCCGCCCACCACAGGCTTACTAGTCCCCCTTGCCATTTCTTGTTGGAAAGGCTCGACCCTTTGTAGAGAAGTAATGGAAATAGATTCTAATGCCATTTGAGATTGGAATTTGACCCTACACAATCCCTAGTCAGTCATACACTATAGGCAACTCCTAACTAGTATGACTTCTGACTGGGGTGCATATCTGGGGCAAAAATTGATGGACACTAATAGGTAGTAGCATCATCTTGGCCAAGGTTTTAAATAATTGCAACACAACAAAGTCATGTAGTCAAGTTTATCACCCTGCTCGGCAATAATCCAACCATCATATCGGTCTCTTATGCTACTGCATACTGACTCATGAGGGTATCTTTAAGCTGACATGACTGGACTAGGTTGCTCATAAAGGTTAATAAAAAAAGGAAGGCTACCTTGGAGGATATCTGCCTTATATTGTTTAACACATTTCTGGTTTAATAATCTCCCATTAGTTTTGGAAATGAAAAACAGTAATTTCTTTTATTTATTGGTTGTTACAGCCCTGATGTACATTCTTTAACAGTTCTTTTTCTCTTAGGAAAGTTTTTCTTTCATTCTTGACTCAAACCCTCAAGAACAGTGGGTTATTGTTTGCTGATTTTGTGCTCATTCCAGATTTCATTTTACAATTGTTTTTATTCATTAATAGTTCACAACTAAGCAAGAAACTAAGGCATTTTCTTTTTGCTAAAAGAGGACCTCTCAATAATGTACTATCCCAATCCAACTGCTTAAAGAAGCTTTTAAAGAATTACTCAAGAGATATAATGCAACCCTACCCTCTCACTAGCTGGTTTAAATACATCATTATCTATCTTTCTCAAACAATTAAGAATTTCAAGGTAAATATAGTTGCTTTTACAAATTCCAAAAGAATGAGGACAAGAAAGATGGATGGCATGACCTTTTTCAGCTAGAGAGCTATCTCAGTTCTCTACTGACCACTGCTATGTAAGCCCTCTATTCCATGCCGTGTATCTTCTTTTCTCGACTGTCTTCCCTTCAATCGTTGCTGGTCTATACATCTAAGATTTTACTCTACCATCTCTCCTCCACACTGCCGTCTATCTGCTATTTCCTAAACTCAGATGTGCATGTTCTACATTTTACACATTGTCGTCCATCTTCTATTCTTCCTCCATTCTCCTCTACTCTTCGTGTATGCTCTCCATTTTCTCCCATGTATTTTCTTTCTGTTGTGCGAATGAAAATTTCCTTCCTCAAATTCCCACGGACTTGAAACTTTTAATTTCTCCCTACATAATTAAAAACCTAACTGATTTCATTCTTGCATCGATTTAAAATTCAATATCTCCACCTCCGTCTTGAGTGGCGTCGTGGATAATATGTATTTCGTTCTCTTTCCCCCTCGTAAGGTTTCTGCCCATCCCAATACAAAGGAAATCAAAATTTTAATTTATAAGATTTATCGAATGAATATCCTTCAGTGACGTCAGTTTTTTTTTTAAAATAAAATATAATATTCAGGAGTATGCATCCGTGAATGCTTAAACACCATTTCACTAAATGAAACTCTGGTGTTTTTTAAAAAGAGTTGATAAATATTAATTACTCACCCCTTATAATGCATAAAGATTATTCTTTTTAAATATTAATAATAAAAACAATTGATGATTATCCTTTTAATAAGAATGCTATTAATAATTACATCCATTTCCTTTATATAAATATGTGTTTCAAAATTATCGATATATATTAAGTTTAATTCTTTTATATTTGATCAATTAAATAAAAATTAAATATTTTTGAGAGCCATTTTAGTGTTCACCAAAAGACAAGGTCCTTTAAAGATAAAATTTTAATTTTTAATTGAAAAGAAATAACAAGGTGATGCTACATGACCAACAACATAGGTGAGGTGATCCTAACACCTAGGGTCGACCTTGTGGTTTACCTGACAACTCTAAACTTGTAGTTCCAATCCTACTCAAATGACAATCACAAACTTACAGGTTAGGTTTTAGATGGCACTAGACTTCTCTTCCATTACCCCTCGTACCTGATGATACTTTCCCTCCCTTCTCAGAGGCGATAACTTCTTGCAACCACTAGGTCAAAAACAAATAGTTAGTCCGAAATCTCAATACATCTTTGCATCTGCATTTATGTAAGCATGAAAACATTTGTCAAATGAACTTAATTTAACTAGTTATATATACATTGTATATCTCCATTCAACAAGCTAAGTAACAACATATATATATATATATATGCTTGAGAAACAACATTGAGATAACTAGGGCACAACATCAAAATAGCTAGGGCACAAGTGGGATGTATCATTGGGATTGTCACCTTGGTGTTAGAGGATGGATTGGTGACGAGTTCTTATCATCCTTTGATAGTTGTAACACGCTTTGCTCCATCATGGACATGATTCACAAGCTACATGGTGTTGTTCTGATTTATGCCAATAACTTGACAGGGGTTGGTATATGTTTTTGTGCACCAATGTTGGGCATCTTTCACATCCATAGGAGGCCATTTCGTGGGGAATGGGTGGTTGACAATGTGGACTCATGAGGTTCGAGTACAGTATCAGGTGACATTGGAGATTTGGGCACAAGGCTCTATATCGGTGCTATAGAGATTGACATTAGACAACCTTATTAGGAGAGGATGGTTTCTTTTGAGTCTTGCATGCTGGACCTTAGTGTTGCTCCAACCTCCTTTTAGGAGATTGATGGCATTCATGATGGTACTCTACTCACTCTTGAAAGCAAATCAAGAAACTTCTTCTATTGCAGCAGATAGAGATCTTGTGGTCGAGACAGCAAGGGCTAATGGTGATGTTGCTACAAGACCAACTCATCTTGTTTTGAGTTGTGAGTCATCTTTTGATGATGGCAGTGTAGGGTGGAATACACACGACTACTCTGGTATTCCATTGGCATAGACAGGAGAGTTTCACCTCGACTGCATAATGAGGTGTGCTCATCAGTTTACTTTCAGCCCACAGACATAGGATTTGATGACACAAGGGGGTGGGTTGAATAAGAGGTGTTTTGGTTCACTCTGGTATGATATATTTCCAACTTCAGATAATGACTCCAAGTTTGGCAAGTCTTCTACTTTGTTCCCTCTTGCTGATTGGCTTTTGAATTAGGACTTAGAGACTTGTTACAATTGGGATTTTGAGGTTATCAGAGTGGCACAACAAAAGCCGTCAGGTGTTGGCTTTCCAATTCATTCATGTGATCCAAGAATTTATATGTTGGGTGGTTGGCCTCATAGATTGACAGGGCTTGACAGAGTTAGGAGCTTCAGTTGTATTTAGAGGATGCTGGTTGGAGTTCTTTTTAGGATCATTTGGGATCTAGGTGGTTGGTGGCCATGCATAGATGGTTTATTGTTCAGGTATCAGATGCTGTGGCAATTGAGATGGTTTGCAATTGCGGATTGATGAGGGAAAGCAATCTTTGGGAAGGGAGGACTATAATGTCCCCAAATTTGTGAAGTGACTTAATTAATTTAATTGATTAAGTTGTCCAAAAATTAATAATATTTTAGAAGGATAATTTAATTGATTAATTTAATTCAAATAAAATAATAAATTATGAAGTCACTTAAATAATATTTTAAAAGTGACTTAAGTGAAAATAAAATACTATAATATCACTTTTGGAAATATTATTGTTCTAGAAGCTTCTTGGAGGATCATTCTAGAAGATCAAAAGAATTCTTTATAAGGAGTTGTGAGCTAGCCTTTTGAGCATGCTTGGAGTTATTTTCTCATTTCAGTTTGGGAGAGCTTGAGGGCTTTTTAGGTCTGAGGGTTTGAAGACTCTAGGATACCAGGTTCTATTGTGAAAGATCAACCCTAGCTGGAGATTGTTGAGGAATCCATCCAAGGTTTCTATAGGAGCTTCATTGCAAGAGTTTGAATTAGTGCAATAGCTAATGTATTATTGCACTTCTGAATAAGTAGTTTAATTTAATGCAATAGCTGGTTTATTATTGCATTCTATTGAGGGTTTTGCCTAGTTGCAATAGTTGATTTATTGTTGCAATTATTAGTCTACTTGGGGAAGAAGTTTGTGGGTTTTCCTACTAAACCCTAGGAGCCATTTTGTTGGTTTGATTAAGGGTTTCTATCAGATTATATTGATAAACATTTTCATCAGATTTCATATTGCAAATTTAATGGTCTTTTTGGAGTTCGATATTTATTGCAGGAAGCCTTGAATATTTTGGAGGTTCATTTTCAGTATCTTGTGCATATCGATTTTTCATTGGTAGTTGATTATTACTTGCTAGGAAAATCGCGATTCCTCAAGCAACAAGGGCACAGCATTTTGGGCATAAAAAAAAATTCGATTTTGGAGGCTTTCACTTGGTATCAACAGTTTAAGGAAGGACGATTGCTTGCTAGGCTGAGACGTCATTGTGAAGGGGAATTCGTGGTTGCTAGCATCCTTCAATTGCTGCATTTTCATTGGCTAGGCGTCCATCAGGTTGGGTGATTCATTATCTTATTTGCATTGCACTCAGGTTTGTATTTATAAATCATTGTATCACTGTCTATACAACATCATTGTAGTTTGCATTTACATTCTTAAATATTTTGGTCTGCATTGAAATATCCCATACTAGTGTAGACGATATTTTTTTTTCGATTTGCTTCTATTGGCTTGACAATGCAAGCATTTGTCAACCAATGTCGAATTGCAGGACTTTTGCTTCCTCCCAAATTCAATAGAATGAAAGATGTATATATATTGCATATAAGGTTTTACATTACTTTAATTATTGGAAGCATTCGAGAAATTCATAACAGATAATAATTCTATCCAAAAAATACAATGCACTTTTAAAATTTCACATGACATTACAGACTGACTATGTTCTTTCAGATAACATCTCAAACCTCAAACATAATGCCAGCTTGAACAAAATTCAAACTTGGGACAAATCGCAATCTAGAGAAATAGTCGTCCCTCTAGAGCTTCAACGACTCCTCAATAATCAATAGTATGCCGAACCTACAACTGGCCTCCTTTGTTTCCTGACTATATCCCACACCATCCAATTTAAATGGCCTTGAATAATATTCTTTATTTCTTATATCGGTTCAAGAGAGAATAGCAACGATTATTGTATTTGAGCCCCTTAGTGTTGTGACGCAGTAGATATAGAGGCTCCTCTTTAGTTACTCTGCACCAAGATGGAACTCTTCACTTAATTTGTCTTAATCTCAAACCTTGTCTTATCTAAATTTGAATATTGGCGGATTAAGAAGAATCACAATCTCCTTGATTTGTCTTCTATCATACCAATATAGAATATATAAGAGCTAAAATGACCTGCCTATTTCATATGACAGTTCCGCTTCTAGGGCCTCATGTCTGTACAGATTTTAATGCAAACTGCTCCCGATGTGCTACACCTTCAGCCGATTTATTTCAATGATCTTTCTCCACAAATTTAGACGTTTCAGATTATGTATTACAACGACCTGGGATTTTTGTCCTAGTTGCTCAGGGATTTCGTCTTGGCATCAGTTTCTTCATTTCATGAGAAGAGAATAAAAACCAAAGTTTTTCTGAATGATCCTTCTTCAATAATTCGAAGCTTTTTAATAAACCCAATGTTGCCAAATCCCATCTTCTAAAAAGCAGACGATTTCCTTCCATAAAACTGAACTTGCCAATTTTTAACTTCACAAAGGCCGCTGATCACCTTTGAGGAAAGCTTGTTTCTAATTTGATAAAATCAAATGATCTTATCCTTACCAAGATCGCTCTAGTTTAACTTAAGCAAAAATAGGATTTATCAAATTGAAGTTCCCCGTGGTCCCACCATTCATTAAAATGAATAATTAAATAAATTTAATAGACTATAGGTTTTCAACCTTTATTTAATTATCCCATATTCCCTTGCAATTTGCTATTTTCCTAATCTTGGGAATTAAAAGATTAGAAAAATCTCTTCAAGATTATTCACCAGCCGGAAAGGGACATTACATGCATCTATCAATCTTGGTGTCGCTGTCATAAACTGAGTTGCATTGTCATTGCTATATTGTAAATTGTCCCATGTTGGAGTGATCAGCTCTTTGGTAAACATTGTAATTTAAGATTGCAGTTCAATACATATTGGGGATTGGAGTTCGTATGACATATGTTTGTGAAAATGTCCCATGACTGTAATCACTTATTATAAGTGTCACGACAGCTGCATTTACATTTCAGTCATTATAAGTCTTGAAAAATCAGAAATTATCTTGCATCTCATATTCCTCTTGCATTTTCAGTCATTTGCATACTTAGTTAGTGTAAGAACCCTAGGTTCTCCTCAATTGTATTTCTGCACTTCTAATGACTATTCTCTGAATTTGAGCCTTGAGGAATATTGTTAAACAGTTGTCTTGCAGAATCTGGGCATGCTGTTTTGTGTTTTCAGTTGTTTTGTTTTGACTTTGCTTGATGCCAATGATGTTTAGATGCTTGAAAATGATTGCTAAAAGGACTAACAAAGTAACCAAGATGATATGCAAGTCTTTTTTGTATTTTTCAAATGCATATACATGACTGAAAATGATAACTACAGCTACTTGACATTAAGTCAAACACTTAGCATGCAAACTATATATGCGGATATGAAAGTAAACTACTTGACAATTTGTCAAACAATTTGCAGCCAACCTTCGATATTTCTATTTGATATTTGCAAGAGATTACAAGGCTCAACTCTCATACAAAATGCAATATCCCCTTATATCAACTTGACTGAAATTACATTGACCAATGTCTATCATAGGACAGCAACTACAACTCCCAACCAAATGCCACGCTAAATAGATATATGACTGAATTTGTACAATGCCAATGTCTGTTTATGACAGCAACTCCTCATACAATGCAAACTAACATAAATAAAGAACCTGATATAGTGATGGCAGCCTTCATAATTATAATCGATCCTCCAAGAAGAAGATGTCTATGCTCCCCAAGATGCTGCGACTAGCTTCATATGAGTCCAGTGAACCCTCCAAAGCCTTGACTGAATTTTTAATGTCCTTCAAAGACAAAATCACACCTCCTCCTTGGTGCGCCCAACAATGAATGTGACTGAGATTTCACCAGTAATTACATACATAAATCGAATCAGCCACTAGACACAAATCGTCCTTCTTTAGTATCAAAAACGTCCTCCTTCAAGGACTGAGATACCCTATCAAAATCTGCCAAAGTTTACTCAAATCGAACCCCTCAAATTTGCAGATAATCCTCAATGTAACACAAATTGATAATTGTTGTCAAACCCTTTTCGAACAACTTAACCATAAGCTCAATATTGACTACTAGATGTAGCCAATCCATAGGCAACCCTTTGGAAGATCTTTCACAACCTCAGTTATGCCAATCAATGATAGTTTTCGTTCCCAATGATCAGTAAATGTAGAAATTGCAGAAACCCTAGGTTTCTTCGTCTCCATAGCAAAGTTCTTCAAAATCAAATATCAAATCCTGGATGATTAATAGCGTTGGTTGATCCCTTTTATAATTTCTCCAAGAAGAGGTTGATCCTCTAGAAGCCTCTTTTTAATCATTTAAAATAATATTAAATGTGCACTTTATAACTTTATAAAATATTTCCTCAAAGTAAGCGCCCATTTAATTAATCATTTAATGTACTTTAAGTCATTAAATGGCCCCCTTTAGACATAAAGTTATAATATGCTTTTAATGATTAATTATTATTAAAGTCACCTTTAATAATAATTAAATAATATAACTTGCACATTACTCCTTATTTCGCCCGACCAACTGAAAACTGGGATCAACGCTGAACTCACCACATGTCCAGGTGCCTTACTATAAATAGAAACACTGGACTCTCATGACCTGCTGACTTACTATAAATAGTAAGTGTGTGAAATTGAGTCCTGAATCACCAAATGAAGGCCAATCCTGAACCACCCAAAGCTCTAGAGAAGAAACCACTTTGATATCTATCAAACAAGACCCTCTAACCATCTGCCTTAGCCTACGAAGGTCAATTAATAGGCTAATCTGCCAAGAACTGGAGCGAGCTAAAAAGGGGACATTAGAGTTAGAGTCTATTCATGCATATGTTGACATCTTATGAAAAGAAGTTAAAGAAGATATTTTCTATATGCTGAAAGAAGTTTGCTGGCCAAGTGTTTGACGAAATGTCAAACCACATAAACTGAAAATTTTGGAGCAAATTTGACAAGGGACTTTACATTCACAATATCTACTGTGTTCCCCTAGAAGGTCCCAAAAGTGTTGGAAGAAGAGAGTAGGGAAACTGTCAAGTTCGAGTCTTTGTCTCCTACCATATTGAAAAGAGCAGTCTTGACTTCATTAGTAGTTATTTGTAAGAACCTTGGTGGTTCTCAACCCCGAATCCCTAACTGTGAATTTTGTTTTTGCAAGTTTGTGTTTTTTTTTGTGTTTTTGATAGATTTTTGCAAATAAACAGAAGGCTGCGATTTTCCTCTAAATTGCTAATAAATTCAAAATAAATTAAAATCCTCTAAATGAGCTTTGAAAATGTTCAGAGAAGGTAGGCGCATCATTTTATTTCACTTCTAGAGCATTTACAATATAAAAATATGACATATGAATTAAATATGAATTTATTTCAAAAAACCTGATTTTTCTTCTTGCTGGCACCAGAACACAGAGAGAATGGTACGGCTGAATGGAGTAATGAATCTCTGGTCTCTGAAAATCAATGCTGAATCTCTGAAAACCCTAGGCGCACCCAAACTGACTGATAGAAGCTGAGATCTGAAGATGTCCACTGGCAAATGAGAAAGTACGACTTGCTGGTACAGAAAGGTACGGCCCCAGCAGCAGCATTAAATAAAGTACGGATTCAATAAATAAGTGCCAGATCTCTGTGGTGAGAACTCTGTGAAGTCGCCTCAACTGCAAGATGATTATTCTCTGTCAAACCCTGAATGAATCAATCAATAAGCTCGATCTGTAACCTCTGTGTGAAGTCACCAAGAGACAATCTTCAACTGGTATTGCACAGTCTCAGTATGTCAAACTCTGAAGAGGTATCGTTCTCCAGAATCTATTCGTCTGCTGAAACCCTAGGTTTTGCAAACTCCAATGCTCAGAGCAAATACAAGACAAATTTGAATAACATATCATAATGGTTCGATTTGTCTTTCCTGTGAATATATATCTCTCTTGAAAAATTCGACCCAATAGCTCTTTTTAATAATCATTTAATGAAATGATTAAATTCGCCTTTTAGACTTAGGAGAAATTATAAATAATTAAATGACATCTCATAAATGAATAATAATTATTCATTATGTCAAATATATCACTTTATTATAAAGTATTAAAAATACTTTATAATATACCATTTAATTATTAATATTTAAATATATTAATAAAGTGACTTTAATATAAAGTCAAAATATTAAATATTCAATAATCATTAAATACTCCCAGCATGGCCTCGTCCATTTGTCAAGGCTGAAGAAGCCCGGGTCAACTCGGGCTCAACGGTGAACGGGTGCCACACTTAAAATAGCGACTTCCGCTGCCCAACTTTCTAAAAATGAAGTATCGAAAAACCACTCTCTGAAAGGAGTCCTTGAAACCCAACACAGAAACAAGTACAATCTGCCTTTCTGAGCTACTAAGTAGCGCCTGAGATGATCCCTCTGCACACACATCACGTAGGCCCTCGAGGATGAAATAATAGAGCTAACCTCATGACCCGGTGGCGACTAGGATGGGGACATCACCGGTCCGCCCTCCACAGAAATTACTTGTCCTCAAGCAATCTCAATATTAAAATCTCCTCGACTCCCATTAGCATCCTCAACTGGCAAATCTCTCCCACTTGACTAGGTGTTCACACGATCCCTTGCCTGAAGGTGTCTCTCTCTCATCTAGGATGGCCTCGAGGTACTAGTATCCAATTTCGCCGTCATCAGGGTGCTTAAAGCGGGAGAGGAGTATCACATCGCGACCCAATGCCTTTTTCAGGCGAGAAACGTAAAACACATTGTGAACCTTGCTATCAGCTAGCAAGTCCAATTCATAAGCAACCTCGCCCACTCGTCTGACAACACGAAATGGACCATAGTAGCGAGGCTTCAGCTTCTCTGCCCCACTCTTCCGCAGAGTAGACTGTCGATACGGCTGCAACATAAGGTACACCATATCACCCACATCAAAAGTACGCTCAACCCTCTTCTGATCAGCATACTGCTTCTGCTGATTCTGTGCCCGCTGGATATTGTCTCAGAGAGACCTCAAAATGTCTTGCTGACTCTGCATCATATCCCTTGCGCTCGGCACTCTGCTATCGCTCAATATCAAATCCAAAAGGTTAGGCGCCTCATACCCATACAAAGCCATAAAGGGTGCCATCTGTATCGTCATGTGGTGAGTCGAGTTATAACAATACTCGCATAGATAGATCCACCTCACCCAAGCTCTTTGCTGTCCAGCTATATAATTATGCAAATAACCTTCCACCGACTTATTGACAATCTCTGTCTGCCCATCTGTCTGCGGATGGTAGCTGGTACTCGGTGTCAGTTCAGTCCCACAAAGCCTGAACAACTCCTACCAAAAGTTGCTCATGAACCGACTGTCTCTATCGCTGACTATCGTTCGAGGCAACCCATGCAACCGGAATACCTCTCTGAAAAATAACTCTGCAGTCTGCAATGCTGTGAAGGTAGTAGTAATCGGGAAAAAGTGCGCATATTTAGTCAACCGATCAACCACTACGTAGATGCAATCTTTACCTTGGGCTTTCGGCAAGCCTGTGATAAAGTCCATCGATAAACACTCCCACTTCCTATCAGGTATCGGAAGTGGCTGGAGCAATCCAGCAGGATATGTGTGCTCCTGCTTGTTCTGCTGGCAAACAGAACACTCTCGGACATACTGTAACACATCAGTTTTCAGCCCTTTCCAAGTAAACCGTTCCCGAATCATTTTATATGTCTTATAGTACCCGGGATGGCCCGCCATAGGAAGATCATGAAAGGCTCTAAAAACTGTAACCCTCACCTCTGAGTCAGGAATCAGAAAAATCCGCCCCTTGTAAATGATCAAGTCATCTACAACAGTATACCTGTCATCCTGCTCTGTCCTGTCAACAATGCTAGAAGCCCATGGGTTCTTAGCATACTCGGCAATAATCCGATGCCTCCAATCCTCTGTGATCTGTGCCAGGGCATTCAACTGAGGTCTACGAGACAAGGCGTCAGCTACAACATTCTGCTGCCCCTTAATGAAGGTGATATCAAAGTCATCATTGCGGTTCTTGACCCATTTTCTTTGCCTCTCATTTAGGTCACCATGTCAAAGTGTTTGAATTTCAGTATAGTGCAATACGAACCTTTGAATTTGCTGCCACCACCAGTATTACTGAACTTAGCCAAAGCATGCATAATGGCTAACATCTCCTTGTGGTATATCTTTGTAGAATCTCGGGACCCTAAGCTTCCTACTCTGAAAGCAATAGGATGTGCATCCTGCATCAAAAGCGGCACCAATGCCCTCTGAAGCATCAGGCCAAATCAAATGGCTTTGTAAGTCGGGGCAATGCTAACCTTTGGACATGAAGTCATCATCGCAGCCATTTTGTCAAAGCACTCTGCGCTTTTGTGGTGACCAAGTAAAGCCCCTTCTTTGTCAAAGTCACGATGGGGTCTTGGTGGCCGATGAGAATCACTAACAAATCTCACAGCCAAAATGCACACAACAACCCAGTAGAGCCTCGAGCTGGGTTCTCGTTACCCGACCCTCAACTATAGCTCAGACCTTTTCGGGGTCCATACTCACTCCCTTGGCACTGATGATGTGCCCCAGATATAACAACTCCTCCATACCGAGCTCGCACTTGGATTCCTTAGCATAGAAAGACTCGTCTGCTAAGATACCCAAGCGTTGCATCTAGTCGCCGGATGCTCCTCCATGATACGCTATAAACGGGAATGTCGTCAAAGAGACCAACACAAATCTCCTCAGGCCGAGAATTGAAAACCATTAATGCGTTACTTTTGAAGATTGGCGGTGCGTGTAGTTAGAAGCGAAGGGGCATAACCAAGAACTTCAGTGACCCATAATGACATCACGGCGGTTTTCTCGTATCACGCTCCCTCATGCGAGATCACGGTTGGTGCAGGACCTCAAATCAATCTTTGTGAAGAAGATAGCACCATGTAACTCATCAATCAACTCATCGATGCGTGGTATAGGGTACCTATTCTTAATTGTCCTTTTGTTGAGCTGCCTGTAGTCAATGCACATCCGAAGTGATCCATCCTTCTTCTTCACCAATACAACCGATGAAGCAAAAGGGGACTTGCTAGGTCTAATATGCCCCATAGCTAACAACTCGTTGATGGTTTTCTCTATCTCATCCTTGAGTCGTTTCGGATGTCTGTAGGGAGTGATCATAACGGGCTTTGCGCCCTCCTCCAACTCAATGATATGCTCCGTGCCTCTGTCTGGAGGTCTACCAGGTGGAATGTCACTAAACACTTTGGAGTGTTTAGTCCTCAAGATCTGAATGTCAGGGTGGTACTCACCCTTCTGCTGCTCCTGCTGGGCTGGCATCAACATGCACTCTGCTGCCCAGTCAACCATATCATGACGAATGAGCCTCTCCATCCGCCTGAATGAAACCATCCTCAGATTACTGTCTCGAATAGCCTTGATGACATGAGGTCTCCCATCAACCTTGAACTTCATCTCCATGTCACGCAAATTGAGTGTGAACTCACCCAAATCGTGCAACCATGCCATCCCTAACACCACATCAGTATCTCCCATGTTAACAACATAGAATTCAGTCTTGAATTCATAGTTGTTCAGTCGCATCGGAAGATCAGTAATCTTTCGGTCACATCTGAGAGTGTACCCATCAGCCACCTTGACTCGAATACCCTCAAATGCCTCTGTCTGAATGCCACATCTCTCCACCAATCGTGCATCAATGAAATTATGTGTAGCACCCGTATCCAGTAAGGTAATCACCTTCTGACCTGCTAGGAGCCCGCGAAGTCTAAACGACCCATCTCTTTGAAGGCTAGTCAAATGGGCTTCCTGTAGCTTCCTTCCACCTTCGTTTTCACCCTCATTTTCGGACCTGTCATCATCTGAATGCTCGGAATCAGCTTGCTGGTCTGACAGATCAGTTTGCTCTTCGCCCTCATAAAACCATTCCATCTGATTGTTTTTGACCTTAGGACGAAGTGGGCATACATGTTTTTCATCGTAGGGTGCCTTGCACCAGAAACACAACTTTTTCTTCCGCAATTCGTTCAATGTTTCTTTGTCAAAGGGTGGCGCATTCTGTCTCTTAGGATCCGGTTGATCCCTCCGCCTGTCAAAGGGTTTATTTCTGTCGAAAGGCCTATTAGGCCTCGTGTAGGGTGTCGAACCTGAATTGAACTTGCTGCGAGGTGCTGCAAGTTCCATGTTTTGCGCCTTTCTCATGGCCTCCTGAAGGGTAGGAGGGTCAAAAGCCTTTACCCAACCTCTCATAGGTTCCGTCAAACCCTCAACGAAGAGTATAATGAGTCTCTGTTCTGAAATACCAGTCACCATAACGGCAACTCTCTGAAACTCACCAATATAAGAATCCAAACTACTTGTCTGCCTGAGCTGAGCTAGCTCTCTGAAATAAAGTTCCGGATCCTTCTTATCAAAGCGCTCTATGAGCCTGCTGGTGAACTCCTGGTAAGTATTGACTGCATGATGGCCAAGTGTATACATGCCGTGATGCCACCAATCATGCGCTATTCCATCAAGATGCAAAGTAGCAAACTTAATGGCCTCGTCCTCCTGCATAGGCCTCAATGATAGATAATTGTCCAATTTCTGGACCCAAGACCTTGCTGACGTCTTGTCAGACCCATCGAAGTATGGCAAGGTGATCTTGCTAACTGCATACTGCAAGTCCCTGTTCACCTGTGGCTGTGGCTACTGATGCTGAGGGGGTCTACGGTCAAATCTGCCTCTAGGTTTATGAACATCCATAAACTCATGAAATGATAATGCCTGCCTGATCTCGGGTGCTAATGATAGGTACTCACCATGAAACCTCGTCACATCTGCCACTGACATGCCATTATGTGGCTAAAACTCCTGATGCTGCCCCTGCTGCTTTGCCCCCAGAGTCGGAGGTGGAGTCTCTCTGGGTAAGAATGTAGGCTGTCCAGGCCTACGCTCCTGATAGATCGGTGACGGCTGTCGTGGTACTGATGCCAAAGGCTGATCTACTGGTGTAGTCCCGCTCGTCTGTCCAATCTGTATATAATGTGGCTGTGATGCAGTACACTGCCTAATAGTGCCCATCAACTGGGACATCATGTCCATCATGTTGTCATGCCTGCGTTTGAACTCCTCATCAGTAATGTCGCCCTCTGTATGTGCTTTCCCTGTATCCCTAACTGTCTCTGCAGGAATCTCGCGATCTGCCATTAGGGTTGCAACACTGTTTTCACTGCTGTTGGAGCTAGATCTGTGAATGCCTAATACACCTGACACTGTCTCACCTTCAGGAATCGGTGGACCTGTCCAATCCTCGGCTTTGCCTGTCCCTACACCTTTAATATAGTGAATAGTATCTTTGCTCATGAAAAAGCAACTAAAAAGCACACTATATTTTGAAAAAGCAACTGAAAAAGCACAGGATGGCAGGAAATCTGTGCTCTGATACCACTGTAAGAACCCTGGTGGTTCTCAACCCCGAATCCCTAACTGTGAATTTTGTTTTTGCAAGTTTGTGTTTTTTTTTGTGTTTTTGATAGATTTTTGCAAATAAACAGAAGGCTGCGATTTTCCTCTAAATTGCTAATAAATTCAAAATAAATTAAAATCCTCTAAATAAGCTTTGAAAATGTTCAGAGAAGGTAGGCGCATCATTTTATTTCACTTCCAAAGCATTTACAATATAAAAATATGACATGAATTAAATATGAATTTATTTCAAAAAACCTGATTTTTCTTCTTGCTGGCACCAGAACACAGAGAGAATGGTACGGCTAAATGGAGTAATGAATCTCTGGTCTCTGAAAATCAATGCTGAATCTTTGAAAACCCTAGGCGCACCCAAACTGACTGATAGAAGCTGAGATCTGAAGATGTCCACTAGCAAATGAGAAAGTACGGCTTGCTGGTACAGAAAGGTACGGCCCCAGCAGCAACATTAAATAAAGTACGGATTCAATAAATAAGTGCCAGATCTCTGTGGTGAGAACTCTGTTAAATCGCCTCAACTGCAAGATGATTATTCTCTGTCAAACCCTGAATGAATCAATCAATAAGCTCGATCTGTAACCTCTGTGTGAAGTCACCAAGAGACAATCTTCAACTGGTATTGCACAGTCTCAGTATATCAAACTCTGAAGAGGTATCGTTCTCCAGAATCTATTCGTCTGCTGAAACCCTAGGTTTTGCAAACTCCAATGCTCAGAGCAAATACAAGACAAATTTGAATAACATATCATAATGGTTCGATTTGTCTTTCCTGTGAATATATATCTCTCTTGAAAAATTCAACCCAATAGCTCTTTTTAATAATCATTTAATGAAATGAATAAATTCGCCTTTTAGACTTGGGAGAAATAATAATTAATTAAATGGCGTCTCATAAATGAATAATAATTATTCATTATGTCAAATATATCACTTTATTATAAAGTATTAAAAATACTTTATAATATACCATTTAATTATTAATATTTAAATATATTAATAAAGTGACTTTAATATAAAGTCAAAATATTAAATATTCAATAATCATTAAATACTCCCATATTTCTCCGTCCGACTGTCAAACTGAAGAACTGGGTCGACTCTGAGCTAAACAGCTGAACCAGGTGCCTTGCCCAAAATAGCAGCTTCCGCCTGCCCAACTTTCTAAAAATAGAAAGTATCTGAAAAACCACTCTGAAAGAGTCCGCGAAGGCCCAACCTGAAACAACTGCAATACTGAAGCTACAAAACACTGAGTAACTGCCTCAAATGATCCTCTGCACACATTTGTCAGCCTACGAGGATCGAAATAATAGGCTAACCTCATGACCAGCTGCGCTGACTAGGATGGGGACATCACATTATCCCCTTCTGAAGAGAATGATTATCTGCCTGACTAAGCAAGGTAGAAATATGATTAATAAAGATCTCTTGTTTATCAAGGTATTCCTCACCATCCTTAGAGAGCATAATTTTCCAAAAAAAGACCAAGGGGGATTTGAGGGCTTGGGGGTCATCTATGATGCTTCCATCTTCCAATTGGAGTTTGGAGGTGAGATTCCTTTGTCTTATGAGTTTATAGCTGTATGAAAGAGTTGTGTTTCTGCCCCCCTCTTGCTGCAATTTGATTTTGGATTTCTATTTCCAATGGATCTCCTCCCCAAGATAAATTTCATCAAGATTGGATGAGACAACTTGTAGTTCTTGTCTAAGTGATTCAAAATTCTGGTTACTCATGAGTTGTGCCTGAACTTCAGCCATTTTATTCTCCATGATGTCCTTTTCTTTGAACATATTTTAAAAAACTTTATGGTTCCTCTCTTTCAGTTTGAATTTTACTAAACACAAACACTTTAGCAACAAAGACACCATTTTGACTCCTCCAAAAGGAGATAACCACTTGGTCAAAATCAGGATGAGTTAATCATATTGTTTCCCATCTAAAGGTAGCCTGTTTAGGGAACTTATCTAAATCTATAGAAAGGGAGATATGCCATTGATTTGAGCCTCCCTCCATTAGAACTTTAGAGAAACAAAGGAAATTATTTTCCGGCCATGAAGTGGAGGCTAGAAAGCTCTCAAGCCGAGCAAGGATTTGATGTTTCCCTTTTCTTCTATCCAAACTATTAGCCTAAGAGTGGACTGACGATAGGGCTACAGCATGAGGTAAACCATGTCACCCACCTCGAATTACCTCTCCGTCCTCTTCTGATCTGCGTACTGCTTTTGCTGATTCTGTGCCTTGGCAATATTCTCCTTGAGAGCCTTCATGGTATCCTGACTCTCCTGCAATAAGTCTCCAGCACTCGACACTCTACTGTCACCATTGTTAACCAAATCAAAGCTTCGGCCTCTCATAACGTACAACGCCATGAGGTGACATCTGGTCATATGGAATGTCGAGGTTGTAACAATACTCACACAAATGTATCCATTTGACCCGTATGCTGCCACCTGTAATATAATTTCTGGTATCCTTCCACCCACTTGTTTACTATCTCCGATGCGCCCATTGGTTTTGCGGGGTGGTAACTGGTGCTTTTCGAATTGAGCTTCGGTCCCCTGAAGTCCCGAACACCTCCTGCCCGAAGTGACTCAAGAACCGACGACTATCCACAATGCGGCTCACAATGCCTCAGGGGCAATCCATGGTTTGAACACCTGCGAAGAATACCTACGCTACGGTAGCATTGGCAGAGTTGTGGTGAAGAAGTGGGCATACCGCCCGTGCGATCCACAACTACGTATATGCAATCTCGCCCTTGGGCTTTAGGCAAGCCCGTAATAAAGTCCATCGACAGGCATTCCCACTTCCTGTTAGAAATCGGAAGTGGCTGCAATAAACCTGCCAGGTACGTGTTCTCCTGCTTGTTCTGCTGACAAACAGGGCACTCACGCACGTATTGAAGAACTTCTGCCTTGAGTCCTTTCCATGTGAATCTCTCCCGGATCTGTCTGTAGGTCTTGAAGTACCCGGGATGTCCTGCAGTCGGTACATCATGAAAGGCTCGCATGATTATGTTCTTCACCTCTGAACCTGGGATCAAATATATCCTGTTCTTGTAAATGATCAAGTCATTCACAAGTGTGTACCTGGTATCAACTGTCGATCCCTCAACAATGCTGGAAGCCCAAGTGTCCTTGGCATACTCTGCCACTATCATATGCCTCCAGTCCTCTGAAATATGAACCATAGCGCTCAAATATGGTCTACGTGAAAGTGCATCAGCCACTACGTTTTGTGTACCTTTGATATATGAAATATCAAAGTCATAAGCCTGCAACTTACTGACCCACTTCTGCTGTCTATCATTGAGATCTCGCTGCCCCAAAAAGTGTCTCAAACTGTTATGATCAGTTTTAATGCAAAATTTACTGCCAACAAGATATTGTCGAAATTTTGCTAAGGCATGCATGATGGCAACATCATATATACTATAGAGTCTCGGGCCCCACGGTTTTCCGACCATTACCTGTCCGGTGCCCCATCTGCATAACAAGCGCGCAATCACCCTCATCGTGCATGCGCCTTGCCGGAAGCTTCAAAGGCTTAGAAGTAAAGTCGGGTAGTGCCAAAGCGGGCATGTGGTCATCAACTCCTTAAGAATTTCATAAAACGTTCACGTACTTTCGAGTCCAAATAAATGCACCCTTCTTGGTAAATCTGTCATAGGGCTGCGTAGCCGTGAATAACCATTCCGCGAATCCTGCGGTAGAATCCACACAAGCCAGAAACCCTCTCGGCTATTAATGGGTTTTGCGGTGTATTGATCCAATAGCGCGGATCTTTTCAGGAACCATCCGCACTCCTCCTGCACTGATGATATGACCTAAATATAACAATTCGGTCATTCCCAAATCACATTTGGATTCCTTGGCGTACAAGGACTCCCTCTCAAGAATACTCAACACGGTCTCCAAGTGAGCCAAGTGCTCCTGCCATGTCCTGTTGTATATAAGGACAATCATCAGAAGAGACCAATCTACCGAGATCTCCTCAGCTGTGAGTGAAAAACCCTGTTCATCGTGGACTGAAATGTAGCTGGTGCATTAGTGAGCCCAAATGGCATCACTACGAACTCGAAGTGCCCACAATGACATCAGAAGGCAGTCTTCTCTATGTCCTGCTCACGGACCTTGATCTGATGATACCCCGACCGTAAATCAATTTTGGTGAAGTAATATGCTCCATGGAGCTCATCGATAAGCTCGTCAATACGCGGTATCGAATACCTGTTTTTGATCATCCTCTTATTCAGGACTCTATAATCAATACACATGCGTAATGTTCCATCCTTCTTCTTTACCAAGACAACTGAAGAAGCGAATGGTGACTTGCTAGGCCGAATGTGACCCATAGCAAGTAACTCCTTTATTGTCTTTTCTATCTCATCCTTCAACCTTTTAGGATGCCTGTAAGGAGTTATCATAACGGGCTTAGCGCCCTCCTCGAGCTCAATAATGTGCTCTATGCCCCTGTCTGGAGGTCTACCTGGTGGAATATCACTGAATACCTTATCATGCTTAATCCTCAACTGTTGTATATCGGGATGATATTCAGTCTTCTGCTGTCCCTCCTGTATAGGTGCTAAAGTGCACTCGGCAGCCCACTCAACCATGTCGTGACGCATGAGCCTCTCCATCCGACGAAAAGAAATTGTTTTGATGTTGCTGTCCCGAATTGCTTTTAGTATGTGTGTCTTCCTGTCAACATCAAAACGGATCTCCATGTCCTTGAGACGAAGAGTGACTTCCTCCAATGAATGAAGCCACTTCATTCCCAAGACCAAATCAATATCTCCCATATTAACAACATAGTAATCAGCCTTGAACTCATAATTGTTCAAGCGTAAAGGGAGATCCTTTATCATGCGTTCACACCTCAAAGTGTATCCGTCGGCCACCGTAACCCTAATGCCCTCGAACTCCTCAGTGATGAGTCCGCGTTTCTCAACGAATCTAGCATCTATGAAGTTGTGTGTAGCTCCAGTATCAAGAAGAGGTAATGACCCTCTGTCCTGCTAACACACCACGAATCCTGAATGAGCCCTCCTGCTGAATGCTAGATAAGCGGGCCTCCTGTATCTGAAGCTCTGGCCCTGTCTCTGCTCTAGGCTTTGAAGCCTCTGCCTCTGAATCCTCAGAACTCTCCTGCTGTTCGGAATTTTCTGATTCTGAATCCTCATAGTATGCCCACATCACTCGATTTGCCTTGCCCTTAGGTCTTAGAGGACAATCGTGATTGGCGTCATAGGGACCTTTGCAGTAGAAGCAAAGCTTCTTCCTGCGTAGATCATTAAGGGCCTCTCGATCCAAAGGTGGAGCTGCTGATTTACCTTTTGAATCGTTTTTAAAATCTGATTTTTCTTTGTTAAAATCAGATTTGTCCCTGTTTCTGTTAAAACCCTTATTGTCCCTGAAAGATGAGTTACCTCTGGAGTTGAATCTACTAGAAGGTGCTGCCAACTCCATACTCCGTGCTTTCTTCATCGCTTCCTGTAACGAAGGAGGATCAAAGGCTTTGATCCAACCTCTCAGTGGCTCTGTCAATCCCTCCATGAAGAGCACTACCAATCGTCTCTCGGAAATGTTCGGAACCATAACTGATAACTTCTGAAAGTCACCAATATAAGACTCCAAGCTGCCACTCTGTCTCAACTGGGCCAAGTCTCTGAAGTAGGATTCTGGATCCTTCCTGTCAAACCGCTCAACCAATCTGTCCACAAACTCCTGGTATGATGTGATCCTGTCATGCTGTAATGTCACCATACCATGGTGCCACCAATCGTAAGCCACTCCCTCGAGATGTAATGTAGCGTATCTGATAGCATCTCTCTCAGCCATCGGGCGTAATGTAAGAAATGTGTCCAGCTTACTAATCCATGCCTGAGCTGTCACCTTACCACTACTATTGAACATCGCTAGATTAAGCCTGTTAGTTGCATGTTTTAGGCCATTGTTCTGGTATCTAGGTCTCCAATCCTGTCGACCTCTGTGGTGCTCTCGCCTCTGAGTGACAAAACGGTCAAAGATCACTCTCGACCTCTGCGGTGGTACCCCAACTCCCACTCCTGGATTGCGGCTGCCGCCAGGGTGTATCGGCCGAACAACTCCTCATGCTCTTCCTGCGCAATAGCCTCCTGGAAGCCTCTGTCTCACAAAGTAGGCCCTGGTGAATTCCTATCGCTGGTGAGACTGTCCTCGGTGCTCTGCGAGATCCTGCTTCACTCCTCTCATCGTCACGATGCGGTGACGGTCTCCTCGGAGTACCCAATCTCTGAAGTGCCACTGCCAACTGCTGCAATACATCATTCGACTGCCGTTGACCTGCACGTAAATCTCTGAGTGCATGCAAAACCTCTGCATCATCCTGATCTCTAGGGTTTTCAGGAATCTCTGTTCTAGGAACATCTGTTCTATCAGCCATGTTTTCCGGCTGCCTGCTCAAACTCTGTTGCCTGTCAATCAGAGCATGTTTGCGTGTGTAATACCTGTGAGACCCAAACTGTTCTGGCTGCATAAGACTGCTAAACCCTTAGGATGGCAGGATTTAGCTTTGATACCAAGTTAGTTACCGTTGCACCAAAAGCCCGGACTAGTAGTGAACGGCACCCCTCTTAGTGTTAAGGGGGCATCCCCAAGATAGGTACTCCCGCCAAGGACCCCGGACACGTGGCTGGGAAAACCGCTCGGACAGACCTAAGTCACCTTCTGATAGGGGCCCGCATCGGGACATCACAGCCCACCACGCTCCGCGAGTCTCGACCTCGAGACCTCCAGCTCTGATACCACTGTAGAAACCCTAGTTTCCCTGTTTTCTGAATCTGACTGCTTTTGTGTGTTTTTTTGAAGTTTTTGGTTTTTTTGACGTTTTTGGGTTTTTGCATGTATAATGAAAGAATGCTGTTTCTTGAAAGAAATGATATAAAAATCTAAAATAAATTCAATGCCTCCAGATCTAGCATAAATGACTCCGTAATCAATAACTAATGCTTTGTATTATTTTTCCTCGGCAGTTACAATAAAGAATCTCAGATCTACAGGCTAGATAAGATAAAATAATAATCAAATGAACCTGATTTTGCAGCAGCTGAGACAGCCCTATAAATGGTACGGCTGCAATGAATGTCTACTTGTTTCTCCACCAACTGCCAGATAATTGCTCCAGAGATTGATGCGCCCACTGGGTAAATGCCAGACGTCCAGAATAGAAGGTGTTTTGTGCTGAGCAAGAAAATACGGCCTTTATTGAAGAGTACGGCCTGGTACAGCAGAGGTACGGCCTTGGAAACAGCAACCAGCAAATAAAATAAGTACGGCCTCTTCTTAAATCTCCAGATCCAAAAGAAATAGGCGCCTACTGTAGAAGACTCTTCTGGATGAAAAACTTCTCTGAAAACCTGAATGTTTATTATCTTTGATGCTCTGTAACTTCTTCTGAATGAAGAAATCTCTCAACTGGCAATAAATTAGGTGATATTTCACACCCTCTGAATCACTCTCTCACTGGAGATGGCTCGCTCCCCAATGCATTCGAGATTGAAACCCTAAAGCTTCCGTTCTCTGACGAAGACTTGATCAATTTTCAATTCACAATAGACATAATGGCTCGAATTCCAATGCAAAGCCTATATTCTTCTCAAAAGTGCGAATTCCTTAATAATAGGGATTCATTAAAGAATTCGACTTTTATCATTTAATTTTCTCAATAGTCTTCAGCCAAATTTTTATAATAAAATATAATCAACAAATGGCCCCTTCTTGATGTGGCGACCCCCTTCACAGAAATCACTTAAGTTATAATAAAATATTATAACTTTATATTATAATGCTCCAATAATTAATATTTAATTAAATCAATTAAATATTAATATCTCTCTCGATATAGACCCGATGCACGAGCCGTCTGAAGCTGACGAACAATGAAGTGATTCTGAACATAATCCATCCATACTGCTAAAAATAGCAGGGGTCCCACGCTGACTGCCAATAACTGCTAAAAATAGCAACTTATGCAAGAAGTGTCCGAACGAGCCCGAACGAAAGCCAACTAATCAAATACTGACAATCTGAAGCTGAGCCAACTCCATCAAGACCCTCTATCCAAACTATCAGCCTACGAGGGTCGCATAATAGGCTAATCCTGTACTCCGAGAGATGTCAACTAGAAGGGGACATGACAGCTGTAGAAACCCTAGTTTCCCCGTTTTCTGAATTTGACTGCTTTTGTGTGTTTTTCTGAAGTTTTTGGTTTTTTTGACGTTTTTGGGTTTTTGAATGTATAATGAAAGAATGCGATTTCTTGAAAGAAATGATATAAAAATCTAAAATAAATTCAATGCCTCCAGATCTAGCATAAATGACTCCGTAATCAATAACTAATGCTTT